>PYAF01002668.1:151913-187463 GCA_007407185.1 Glycine tomentella
TAAACTTTAAACTATTCTTAGTTAATTTTTAAAATATTTATTAAATTTACTCTTTTTGTATCATTTTTACAAAAGACAATGTTTGATTATTTCTTTCTATTAGTTTATCTCCTTCCACCTTTTGTTTGGTATACTTGAGATATGTAATTTTTATTTTATTTAAATTTAGTTAGAATTATTTTAAGGTATAATGTAAAATAATAGAATACGCACAATGTAAAAACATAATAATTAAAGCTAAAAAATATAATAAAAACGATTGAACTTTAAATAAAAAAAAATATTAAATACTTATAATTTAATACACTATATTAAAAATTAACTAAGAATAGTTTAAAGTTTAGCTAATTTTTCACCTTTTAGTAAGTAATAGTATTAAGAACATAATCTAAGGGAATATAATGGGAAGATATTCAAAACAAATTTTTGATACGTAAAGCCTGATCTACACCCATTAATTAATTTTTATATTCCCTGCTCCTGTTTTCATGATCAGGTTTAATTAATTGAAAACACGCATACTTGTAGTAATAGTTAACACGATTGGACTAGACATAATCTCCTCCGAACTTTCGAAGTTATGTGACCATTTCTTGGGAAATGCAGGCGCAATTGATGATTATTTTTAAGTCCATGACAACCTCAACTACATGCTGTAAAGACATATTAATTAAAGAGAATTATACTAGTGGGAAATGCAAGCTGTAGTTCAGCACTCATGTAATTGTCAGAGTGACAAATTAAACCCTGGTTTTCATCCCGTCGACCAATTATGATTATTATTCTCATTAGGATTGAATACTTAGTCTTTATCATATCTAGGATAACGTCACTAGAACTTGGAATCAATTGATTACTAAGGATTTAGTTAGCTTTTTCTACGAGGATAGCTAATTAAGCACTGGTCGTTTCAAAGACGTATACTCTTTCTACCAAAAATATTATATGAAATTGCCAACATTGATCACTATAGCTAGTTCATTTTTGTCCGCCTGTAAGTTCATCACAAGGAGACATTTGGTCGTGTAGAGAATTTTTTTGTCTTTAAAATAACCAATAGGTTAATCCTCAGAATTATTCCTTTTGAATTGGCTCCATTCCTCTCCCTTTGGTCATTAATTTGATGTAGGGTACAGTCATATATATGTTGAGTTGGAGATATTCAGTTTGAATGAATAATAATGAAACTTAGTCATATAATAAATTGAGTGTGTATATATATATATATATATATATATATCATATATTGCATGTAAATATAGGTTGGCTTGGGATCAAATTAGGGTACACCCTACTACGCTAGATGGATATGATGCTAATAGTTCACACGTCTCTTCCTTTTAAAGAAGGGCTAGGAAGCCAGTTAAATGCCAGAAAATTACTAGCGCTAACATAAATGTAGCATATCAAGTATACTATTTTCTTGTTGGAATATGATAAAGACATTTATAGGGATACTTCAACGCGTTTTCTGCTTACATGTCACATTGCACATCATATCCTCGGAACCTCCTTCATTTGTTAAAATTTGCTTTCACATGTGAGAGGAGAATCTTTATTTATAGTAGTATTTAGCAGAATTACGCCGTAAAGCATGTGCATGGGATCATGCAAAACAGTAGAATCTTCATTTTAAACTTTGAGTGATTGGTATCATCGTGCATTTGGTTAACCAAGGAAAAAGTATATCACATTCTCTTGCGCATTTTTGCATTTTTGAATCAAATTAATAAAGCAAGTTAATTGACAGATATGAAACGATAATAATTAAAGTGCTAAAACCCTTCAAAATGCTCCGTTTCTTCATAATATTGTGGTTAGCAACTTAACATTGCAATTTTATTGTGAGTACATGCGAGAATTAGCGACATTGACGAGGCAAATTAAGGAATTACTACACAGGAGGTGCCAAAAGAAAAGCACCACCACGTCATGAAAGCAACATAAGAAGAAACTATAAGCAAATCAAATGGAAGAGAGAGAGGTGGAAGTGATAAAAAATATTCTCAAGGGTTTAGAAATTGGACCCATCATAGAGCCGGCTATATGGAAAATCCCATGAGAAAACGCCAAAATCACACTCTCTCTTGATAGAAAAACCGCTACTGTGCCACACAGACTCACCCAACGTTTTCTTCTTGTCTCTATTTGGCACCTTTCTTAAATATTCTTTTCTCAATATAAAGCCTTCACATCTTGCAAATCTCTTTAAACATAAGATATCATTCACAAATTTATGTTTCTGTGAGAGAGAGAGAGAGAGAGAGAGAGAGAGAGAGTCTTGATTGATTGGTCCTGCTATGAATTCAGAGAAGTCAGTGAGTCCTGATATTTCAAGTGAAGAAAATGATCATCATGATCAAGATGATGACACTGGTGGAACCAAACGGTCTTATGAGTGCACATTCTGCAGAAGAGGCTTCACAAATGCTCAGGCTTTAGGGGGGCATATGAATATCCATAGGAAGGACAGGGCCAAGGCCAAGCAATTCACACTTGATGCTTCACCTTCAATTAACAAATTCAACAACGACGATTCCACGGCCCTTCCTTTTGTCTCAGAAATTATGAATCAACCTACAAGGCCTAATTACTCCTTTTTGGAGTCTCAGATGAACTTTCAACCACCACATGCCTTTTATCATGAGTTTTGTAACTCAAGGTCTCAGCCTTTGAGTTTGAACCAAGGGCTTCACGGTGCCAATTTGAGTCTCAAAATTGGTCCGAGTCATGTTGATGATAACATTCATCAAGTCAGGAGAGGAAATCAGAAAGAAAGTGAAGTGGACTTGGAGCTCAGACTTGGCCATGATCCATACTGAGAAACGGCTATTTTATAATTTAAGGTAATAATTAACGTTTCTTTTTATGTGATTAATTGGATAGGTCTTTATATGATTCTAGAGATTACTTGAAGCACATATCAAACTCTTAGATGAAAATTTAGGGCAAATTTTATTTTCTCCTAAAGACATGTATAACAAACGGAAGAATCTGAAAGTTGATCTCAAATTCTTTATATATCAGGTTGGATGCCTAGAAAGGTACTATGTGAAGAATCAGAACTAACAGTGAGGTACTGAGGTACACAAATTTTATTGTTGCAGTTTACTATATCTTTATGTAAGAAGTAGGAGTATTAAAGAAAAAGGCAGCTATATGCGTATAACCTTCGCGTGTGCATTTGACAGTTGAATATATATATACATATATATATAATTGGAGCAGCAATAACCTAGGTTTTTCTTCCTTTGCTTGTATTTCGTATGTATGTTTATTGTTATTATAAGATACAATTAACAGTGTTTAGTGTTACATTCAATTTATGATATTAATTGTACTTTACTTGCCTTCCTGTGTTTCTTTTCACGCTATCGTAAATTCAAGTTTTATAAGGCAATATATGATGTTGTGTGAGTTGAAGTTTGCAATAAGACATGTTTTTTAGTTTAATTTTGCATTCATATCAAGATTAATTCCTACTAATCACAAGGTTTATTTTGATTCGTAGACAAGATCACAATACATTCTCTCATATGCTTTCTTGTCAAACATTGTAATTGAACTACATATGAATCACACTGCACATCAGCACATGCTACGACTGTCATTGACTAGCTAGGTTTGAATTTATTAGAGTAAATTAAAGTACCTCTAGATCAATTTGCCTATTTTGAAAATTACATATATTAAGGCTAAGAAAATAAATCTTAATCAATATACGCATGACATTAATCAGTCATAAGAGTATCTTTAATACAAGATCTTAAGTAAGGATTATGAGATGAAGATTTGATCTTCACTAGATCTTCCAATAAAGGAGTTGAAAAAATTTTCAACATAAATGATGAGTTCTTATAAAAGATATTTTAAAATATATACATTGTTCAAAAAGAATAATTTTTTTCTCTCTCCTTAAAATCTCAAAATGAAATCTATCATTAAAGAAAAAAATGGAAGAGATCTTTAATCCTATTTGACACTATGAGATCTACCAAAAAGAAATATAAGATCTCAATTTGAAATCTATTAAACACCCTTCAATCATCAAAGTCAAGTTTTTTCTTTAATTTTCTGACACTTAATTGAGGGTACAATTTATCTTGTGCTTCCCTATGAATTAATGCTTTTGAAGTTGATAGTGGATTAAATGAAATGACGTTTAAATTCTTATTAACTTTAAGAAATTGCTGTTTGAGAATTATTGGATAAATGTAATGGAAATGTATAATCCTCACAAATCTATATTTATACACATTTGTTATTCTTTCTTTAAAAAAAATAAAAACTTCATTCGTTAGTTATTCTTTAAATCTAGAATTTTCACGAGGGTACAAAATGATAAGTTCTTGTGTTGCCATATGAGATTTTGTTGAAGAATTTTGCTCATGTGTAAAGAATAAATTTCAAAAGAATAGTTGTATAAATACTTGTTCATATTTCCTTTTCGCAATATAGGAGGCACTAGTACTGTAGAGTTAGAGCAGAATTTGTATTTTCGGAGAAAAGGGAAACCTATAGGAAATAGATAGGACAAGGATTAAATTGATGAATACAACTCAGTAAATCAAAACGATATCAGTCTCGCGTGGGTTTCATTATCTTGTTACCAAAACATATTGTGGTAAAAATACAAAGACAAATTAGTGGGCGACTGGGAAAAAATTAAAATACGGGCAACCTTTGATACTATTCAAGCTAATAAGGATAATTTAAATGGGTGTTTTATAGCGTTTGATATTAGAACAGTGTGTAAATTTATCCGTGCACACTATACGTTTTACAGACAAATTGATCTGTATAGAAAAAGTTTATTGAAAGGCCCTTTGAAAAGATCAAAAGATGATATACTACTGGGATATGTATACCATATCTACTTCTTTAATTTCTCCAATTAAAGCTCCGATGGTAGATCCGTTGATGGATGATATATAGTTTTGATCTATTCAAATAAATCAACCTAGCTATCTGTTGATAATTACTTTTTGTGTTCTCTTTTATTTATATACTTCTTTTCGTTTTTTTAAATAGTCTTTCAGAAATTATTAATAAATAAATATTCTACAAATATATAAAATATATTTAAAAATATTAATATTTTGCCACTTTCCAAATTAATTTCCAAATATACCTCTCTCTCAACTGGGCATATCCTTTTTTTTATTGAACCACAATCTGACTTACACTGTTTCTTTTTTTTGTTTTCTTTTATCTTGTTATTTTTATGTCACAGTCACATGGACTCATATAAATAATTTATTTGCTTAAACATAAATTTAATTCTTATTTTTATTATTTTCTTATTATTAATGTAATAATTAATTGGATCTTCAACTAATTGTTTATATTACAAAATAATAATTAATAACTTAAATTGATATATTTATAATACATTATTGATATTTAGCACAAAAATATTAATTTTAGTTTATAATTCCTAATTCAAAATTTTAAAAATTCTTATATGTTAAAATTTTAAAATATTTTATATCATTTTCCATAAAGTAACATATATGTTATGAATGACATACGTGATGTAAATTTTAATTTTAATTTAAAGATACATAATTGAGAATGTTATTTTAAAAATATTTTATTTTATTTTATTATTATAGCCAATAACTCTAAGTTTAGATTATTTATATTATTATTTTCAATAATTATATAAATTACTTATCTACTTTAACACAAAAATATCACAGCAATAGAAGAACAACGGTTATTGCTATCTTCAAGTCAATTTGTGAAAATTTCTCTTCACAATTTATATTGAATAAATAGATGACAAATGTCCTAGACACAGTGAATTGAGAGAATAATATAAATTAGAACTTTAACAAAGAAATATCAATTTCATAAATTATGTACCTACATATCATATTTTATTGTTGCCACAATGGTTATAATGTAAACTATTGTTTCATAGAAGAAACGAAAAGGGGAAGACATGGTTGTTTCAGTCAACACAGTTTGATCTTGATTATCATCTTTTATGTTCCCGTCAAAGAATATACCTTCGATTGTTTCTCGTATTCATTTGCATTTCATTCATCTTTTTGCTGAACTTACAAGCAATATTCAAAGGCCTTGTATATAAAATTCTTAGAATTCTATTATGAGTGGATTTTCATAGATTTTGAATTTAATTAGTGGACAAACACTTGTAACATTCTTGTTATGCTTGAGTCATGGACTGTCATATTAAAGTAACAAAGCCATTGCTGTGACGAGACGACGTGAACAAATACAAGAAGGGAAAAGTGGAAGACAGAGAAAGAGAAACACATGACTTTTTTAAGTGTGTTTTAATTTTGATTATTCATATTTTTTAATTGTAATCTGATGAATATAATGGTTAGATTTCATTTCTCAATTAAAAAGTATTTTCATTTGAAATATTCCTTATATATATATATAAAAGTAAACATTTATATATCCCTAATTAATAATCCTAATTTCTAAGGCATAAGCATTAAGAATTTAGATCCCTAACAATAGTGACTAAATATTGTTAAACTTGTGTCCGAGAGCATGCACATCTATGAAGAACCACCGAATAGATTTAAAACCTTTCTTAGAATGAATGGCCAATTCTTAAGAAACATGAAAACTATAAAACACAAATACAAAGATAGGAAACAGATGGATTTATTATTAAAAATCCTCAAATGAAAGATTCATTGTACGTTACATAGAAATCCTCTTAACCCCATGAAAAGGGGGTTTTGCAAGACCCATAAAAACTAAAAACAACAAAGATCAAAGAGCTAGGGAGAGAAAAAGATCGAACTCCACCCTTGATGATGTCTCGAAGTAGAGAACACAGAATGAGTATCACATATATATATATATATATATATATATATATATATAATTCGCTTTTCTTCCTCCTTTTTTATTGGTAGGGAGAACTACGTACAAGATTCTTACAGATATTTTTCCTTTTAAGTCTTTATTAGAGGGGACCTCTGGAGCCTGTTCAACTTCTCTAATACATCCGCGACAATTTTCTCTATTCGATGAGACTCATCCCCAACAAAGGAACGGACAAAATAAACAATTAATTAATATATTAAGAGCCGTAACACTTTAATAGAAACGAAAAGAGATTGTAGTAAGTAATTACTTGATGTGAGAGCTAAGAGAGTCCCATCCAGATATACTGGCATTGATGCTGTCTCGGGAGAGAGCAGAAAGAAGATGGCTATAAAGGTACCTTCGAAGTTGATGAAAACATCGTACTTCCTACGTACTAGCACATCATGATGATGACATGCATGCCGTGCACTTCTTCTCTGGGACTGGGAAGGTTGCAATTTGGAATTTACTATTCAATACTCATTCAAGAGTATAGCTGTAGCTGACAATATGTGCAATCAACTGCGATGCGACCCAGACTTTCAAAACACTCAAGTCAACCAATCAATTCTGCATATTTTTCTTTTACTCAAGTCCGATGATTCAGATTTCTATCTACCTGATATGTGTCTAGCACATGATATTTTGAAGCTCAATTAAATCCTTAAATCAATCATTTTATATGATAAAATGCTTTCAATTGGTGTAAATGTGATAAATGTGCTTCAATGATGTATTTTGGTCAAATTGAAGTAATTAGCAGGTAAATTCGAGTAAAAAGAATTGCAAAGAAGAACATCAGAAGTTGTGGCGCGATCCGCGCCACATTTCGCCCCACCAGCGCCAGCTGGAAACCATGGCGCCATTCGCGTGAAGTCTTGCGCCACTCGCGCGGGAACTACCCTGGAATTTGAAGATACTCTGGAAGTTGGCGCGATCAGCGCCACTTCCCGCGCGGTCAGCGCCATCCATTCGGGAAGCTGGCGCCATCAGCACCGCAACCCGCGCCAGAGTTAAAATAGTGGCGCGATCCGCGCCAATTCCCACGCGATCCGCGCCAAACCTAGAATCTGTAGTTCTGCAAAGCTGTCAAAGGCCAATCTTAGGATTTCACTTACCCAAGCATAAATAACAGAAGCCACTTCAATTTTGGGGATCTTTTGGACGAAATATTCACCAAAGGAGGAAAAAGAAAGCTTGGGAGTTGATTCTAAGGTTTGGGTGTGAGGGGAAGAGGGTTCTTCCCTCTTCCCTTCCTCCTCTTTCTTGTATATCAGCAAACATGCTTCTTTTTGTTGTGCCAAGGCCATCCATGTTTAGGTTTGGCTAGTTTTCTTTTGTAGTTAGGCAACACTTTATGTAAATCTCATTTGAAATGGATTGAATGTTATTGTTCATCAATGCTATGTTATTTCATTACACTTTGCTTGAATGTCTTCATCTCTTCTCTAGACTTGATCAACCTAGTTGAGAGCTTAGAGCTAGGGTTCACAATAGGGATATTGGGGCTTTAGTCTTGGAACCAAGTGTGGTGACTTGTTTTACATCACCTAGGGATAGGGATGTGGGCTTGCAATCTTTCTAGTGCATCACTTAATGCTTAACCTAATAAATGCTACTAAGGGATTAGGGTATTGAAAAGGGTTAAAGGGTTAATGTCACTAAGGGATTAATGAATGAGGATTCATGATTGAGTAGCTAGTGTAGATGAATGTTACAAACAATTCATGTAAAAATGTCAGGAGCATGGGGTGTGGGTCTCCCTAACTACATTAACTTACGTTTGGTACAACCATTATCTATTTTGTCATAATACTTTATGTTAATAGTTAGATTTTAATTCACCTTGCACACACACAACAACAACACATTTCTCTCATACCTTTTGTCATCCAACCTATAGCTTCAATTTATAATCTAATTGGTCAAACAATCCTCGTGGGAACGATAACTCTCTCTTATCACTTTATTACTTGAGCGACCGATGCACTTGTCGAGTACGTAACACTACCATTGACTAATCAATTGCAAATTTGAAACCACGTGGCGTGGATCGTATACCCCACTGATAATACCTCCAATTAAGGCTCCGGAATTCAAATATATCTTTTTTAATTAGATTTTTCTAACTTGCGAAGCCGCACTAATTGTCAACTTTCAACATCACTTTGATAACTTAATTACGTTTATGAGACACTGTTACTATGATCTCCTAAAAACATTAGTTAAACAAATAAAATTAAAGAGAAAATATTTTTTTAACATTATAGAAGAGTGAAAAAAAATTATAAAGAATACTACCGTTACCTCTAATTTATAAGATATAATTGGCTAATCTATAATTATTAAGATAGTTAATTTAATTATTAATCTATAATTATAATATTTTTTAAATATATATTTTTAATTTTATTGAAAATTTATTCATCTTCTATCTCGATAGAAGAGATTAAATAAAGTCTTATAATAAAAGACAAAAAAAATATTAATTATGTCTTATAATTAAATAGGGATTGAGGGAGTGCATTTTTACATATCTAAGTATATTTTTTTTTTCTTTTTAGTTCTTTAACATGTGTCCTTACAACACTCCTAATGTTTGCCATAATAAAAGATAATAATCAACAAATAAAATTAAAGAGAGAATACCACTTATTATTTTACATAATCACATGCTAGCTTGTTCACTTCCATCTTTTATACAAATTATAAGGTTATTTATTTAATGATAAAGGGATGCGAGAAAGTCATGAGTTTGAATTCATCCACTAACCAAAAAAAAAAAACTAAAATTTATTTGTAAAAAGAGATTTAATTTAATACATTTTTATTTCCACTTTTTTAATTTTTGCCACATTTTACTTTTGAACAAATTAATTTGATGTATTTTATTTTAACTTTTAAGAAAAATACAAATTGCACTCAAATCACACTCACCATGATTGGCGATTATGTCATTGCAATCGTTCTCATCATACGTTTCGGTTGCCTTTGAGGTTGCACCATGCTGTGATTTCAACTTCAACCATGTACTCTGGCATTCGCTTTCCGTATCAGACGGTGCAAATGTTATGCAGACCCCACACTCTCAGGTATGGCTCTCAACACATTCCCCATTATCATTAGTAAGGAAGAACTCAAAGGAACGTCGTTCACCAGTGTCATAAATTTTAAGGATGTTGTCGATCTGGATCGAGTCGAACCACATAAAAACATGATAACAATTCAACCAGTGACAGCTTCATGATACCACGCGGTCACAGGTTTCGAGCTCATATGATCTGCCAAGTAGCACTGAGGCTAAAAATTAAATTAAATACAAATTAAATAAAAAATTAGAAAAATGGTGTAAAAATGCAAAAAATTGGCAAAATGGTGCAGGCCAACACGCTCATTTGGGGCGTGTTTAAACACGTCCAAATGGGGCGTGTTTGGCCCAAATGGTGACACGTGGCAGGGAAAAATGGGGGTGTAGGGTTTTTGCGATTTTTTCGTAAATTACGGAAGGGCATAACTTTTGACTAGGACGTCTGATTGACGCGAAACCGTGGCCACGCGCTCGAAATTGAGAGGAGAAGGCCTGGGCAAGTCCCTTTCAAAAATTTTTCCCAAAAGAGGTCTCTAAGTGCCTCAAAATTGCGATTTAAGTTTTGGAGCCCCAAAAAATTTTTTGTTTTCTGATATTTTATCTACTCAATTAGTGAATTGCAAGCTATTCTTTGTTTATCTAATTACCTCTCTTAATTTTGAGCGTTTTGACATAAAATACGTCTGCATCAGATATTGCTACGAGATAATGCTATTGTTCAAAGTTGTATGCATCGTCAAATCTGCTAAGACCAATGTCCTCGCTGATCACAATTGTAACAAGTGCTTTGCTGCACTAGTTTCGCAAGTTCTAGAGAGCAGTTTGCGGGGATTAAAGTCTCACTCTGAGGACTATGAACATGAGATGATGAAGAAGGTGAATGAGAGAAAGACATATCAGACGTTTTCTTTCTTACTTTGTTTTGCTTCTTTTCTCAGTGCAGAGTGAGAAGTGAAGAGACAAGAGAAGGTTTGGTGGTGTTATCGTTGTATAATATGTTATGTATCCACCAACCCATACTAGTGAAGGGTTTAGGGTTTAGGGTTGACGATTTAGGGTGTAGGGTTTATTGTTTAGGATTTAGGATAGCCCAGTAAATCCTAAATCTGAAACCCTAAGTCCGAAGCCCTAAATCCGATACCCAAAACCCAAAATCTGAAACCATAAAACGTAAAACGCAAACCCTAAAAAGTGAAAACGGGGTCGCAACAATAATTTAAAAAATTGAACAAAATTAGACTGTAATATCGACGATGCATATAACATTGAATAATCCTAAACAAATGCATAAATAATCCAAAATTATAGCATAGATTTGACGATGCATACAACTTTGAACAGTCGCATTATCTCGTAGCAATATCCGGCGCAGACGTATTTTATGTCAAAATGCTTGAAATTAAGAGAGGTAATTAGATAAACAAAGAATAGCTTGCAATTCACTAATTGAGTAGATAAAATATCAGAAAACAAAAAATTTTTTGGGGCTCCGAAACTTAAATCGCAATTTTGAGGCACTTAGAGACCTCTTTTGGGAAAAATTTTTGGGCAAGTCCTTGGAAACTTGCCCAGGCCTTCTCCTCTCAATTTCGAGCATGTGACCACCGGTTTCGCGTCAATCAGACGTCCCAGTCAAAAGTTATGCCCTTCCGTAATTTACGAAAAAATCGCAAAAATCCTGCACCCCCCAATTTTCCCTGCCACGTGTCACCATTTGGGCCAAACACGCCCCATTTGGGCGTGTTGGCCTGCACCATTTTGCCAATTTTTCTAATTTTTTATTTAATTTGTATTTAATTTAATTTTTAGCCGTAGCACTGACCCCAGATTTTAGCACCAGGGAACTTTATCTTTAGTTAAAAACCCTAATTCCTTTGGCAAAATTAAATAACCATAAACATTAAGAATCGAAATCTCTAACGTTAGTGGTTATTCATAGTCTAAATGTTGCTAGTCTTGAATCTGATAGCACATCTACGAAGATTCGCCAAATAGATCTAAAACTTTTCTTGGGATACTCAATTTTTAAGAAACATGAAGATTATAAAACACAAATACAAAGATAATAAAAACAAAATTTTATTAGAAATTCCCAAATTAAGCATTGATGGATTACACAGGAATTCTCTCAACTCAAAGAAGAAGAAGAAAAAGTTTAGCTAGACCTATATATAAAAACTAGTGGAGGATTAAAGAGGAAGAGAAAAAGAGGTCTATAGGTGCTTGAAGAAAATGTCGGCTTCCGCCCTTAACTTCCTTCTAAGCAAAATCCTTGATAATGGCTCAACATGAACGAGGGCTATAATCCCTCTTTTATTTATTTATTAAAAGCAGCTAAAAATTAATAGACAAAAGATTAGATACCGAATAATCAGTCACAATAACAAGAACAATCCTCTAATCATGCTCATGATGATTAGTTCTCATGGAATGAATCAGTTGCCTCCGAGGTTGCACCATGCGGTCATTTCACTATTACAAATATAATTTTAAAAATATTTTTTTATCTAACACTTAATAAAAATATTACTAAAAAAATTTAACGACATTTAAAAATATCACAAAATTATAAATTGATGTTATTAACATGTTTTTGCAACATTTATCAAATATTACCTATAACTCATTGTTAAAATCTTTTTGTGACAATTTTAGATTTTAACAATATAAATTATATACAACATTTAATAAAATATCTCAAAAATATATTAGTAACATTTATTCATAATTTAACAATATCTTTAAAGGTGGCCAAAGTCTTTTATCAACATTTTTATTAAGTGTTAAGGAAAAAAAATATTACTAAAAGTCATGTATATAATAGTGAAAGGATCAAAAAATTCAAAAATTTTGAAAAGTTTTTTTTCTAAGCCTTCCGGATATTTCCTAAAAATACATTAAAACATAAGAAAATAAGCATAAATTATACTAAAAATTTAAATAATATAATGGATATCACCTTATTATCTTATATTTTAAATAAAATAAAATGAGCTAAAAATAATAGAAAAAAAAAATAGATAATGGAATATTGGGTAGTAAGCTCCATACCGAATAAGTAGTCACAAGAATAATGTTCACTCAAATCTCGCTCATGATGGTTTTTTGTCATTGCAATTGTTCTCATCATATGTTTCAGCCTCATGATTGTTGTTTATCTCATTGCAATCGCTCTCCTCATATATTTCAGACTCATTATTGCTGTTTATGCCATGGCAATCGTTCTCATCATATGTTTCAGTTGCCGTTGAGGTTTAACCATGCTTTGATTCCAAGTCCATAGCAGCTACCGCGGCTTTCACTAGCCGTGGCTTTCACTAGCCGTGAATTAATGCGATGAAATTTTTCTAGTTCAAATATTTGGCAGAGGCCAGACACTGTCGAGTAAGGATGGTAACGATTTCAATGTTCTCATCAGATTATTCAGCTTCCACTAAGGTTGTACCATGTGGTGATTTCAACTCCAAACCAAGTACACTGGCACTCAGTTGCAGCACTGGACGACTGCGCAAATAACGTTTCCAGTCAAACATTAGGCAGACACCACACTCTGGGGTGTCGATGGTCACACGTTTCCCCCTAGCATTTGTGACAAAGAACTCAAAGAAAACCTGTCGTGCACCCGATTCGAGAATGCTGTTAAAGACGCTTGAATCGCACCACATAAAAACATGATCAGAATTCAACCCCCTGACAGCTTCATGATACCACGTAGTGTGAAAGAACCACACACAAAGTTAATCCCACATATTCATTAAGGTAAGAAGGAAGATTAATAGTGATTGAGGAGTCTTTTGATTGACATTTGAACTGGCTTGGGACTTTGCTTCCCGGGAAACAGACCTTCAGAGATTTATTATTACAATTTTTGGTGTTGGCTTCATCTATCATTTTTACAATCTCATTTTGACACGACGCGAGCTCGGTTAATTCGAGAGCACCCTTCATAATGCAGTGGAGTGAAGGTTCATCCAGCCAACCACAATTCTTGAATGAAATGAATTTGCCCTTCCCTTTCAAGTTCAATGCAGAAGAGTTTAAAGAGGATACTGTAGTCAATGACCAGCAGTTAACGGCATTAAACTCTGTGACAAATGGTGGAAGCTTTGGTAGACTCCCAAGCTCCCTACAATTCTCTAAGGACAGAGTTTCCAGTTTTCTGAGATCCTTGATGCTAGCATGCAATGTCTGATCTTCACAAGCTACCATCTAGTCGTAGCTCATTTAAGTTGGATAAGGCACGATGTTGTCAGGGAGCTCCCACAAGTTACAACAATCCTTCAAGTGTAGTAGACGTAGATATGTTGAAGCATCAAATAACACATGTGGCTTCTGTTTGTCAATTGCTAGTCTACAATTACAAATCTTAAGCTCCCAAAGATCTTTTAGGGAAAATAACTCATCCGGAATATTACCATATCTTAAACCGTGTACATTGAGTGACTCGACTTGTTAGACGCTCAAATGTAGAGTCTAACATTCCAATTCTTGTGCTGCTTAAATCCAAGCTTCTGATTGAATCCGATGACAAGGAGAATTCTTTGAGACTAGTGCAGCCATCGACACTGATCGTCCTCAAAGATGTTAAATGTTTCCCACTTTTAAGACCCTTGAGCTTTTTGCAGCCATCCAGCATCGAAGTTTCAAGTGTGTCAAAAGAAAAAATAGATGAATGAATATCACGCAAACTTTCACAACCAGAAAGATTCACCCATTTAAGTTTTGATGCCTTGAGACAAATCTGGGAGATTCTTCAAGTGCTTGCATTCACGTAAGTCAATTCGCACTAAATTCACAACATCCGGCAACGATTCAAAAGGACTGGTCATCGTGGAACTTAAATCTTCAATTTTCAATTAAACCAAAAACTCATCTTGCTTTTTGTATATATTTTACCTGCACCCCCTGCCAAAGTTCTATAACTTGGCTGTGCGGCATTCGAATCTCAACAAGCATCTTAGCACAAAAAGTTACTGGAAGAGACTTCAAACGGAATCCATTCCACTCGAGGTACCTCAATTTACCAGACAATTCACTAAGGACACCACAATGGTGCACATTTTTTGATCTCTTACCTGAAGGGACGTATAATCTAAGAACTCTTAATTAGTCATCATGTTGAGTGTGTCAGCATTCAAGTGTAAATCCTCAATGGAAGACAAATCTAGTTTTATCCCTTCAATTAAATCTCTTCCCTGACAAAATAAATAAAGGGTATTAGATTCATTATGAATATTACTAATAAAAAGCATGTATAGTTTGATTTGGGGAGAAAAAGTGAGTTTATTTTTCGTTGCCTTTTTATTTGCAAGTACATCAGAAACTTCTTTTATATCACTCAATCGACTATGGTTTCAGGGATGTTTACTTCGTCGACGAACTATATTCAAACCCATTTCTTCTATCAAGGACCTTTAATCCCCTAGTAGGGTAGAAATCACAAGCATCTAGTATTCTTATGACATCATCTTCATGTTCACCTTTGAAAAAGAATGCAATGTCTAGAAATATTTCCTTCTCTACGTCATTCAATCCATCATAGCTCACTTGCAACATATCTTGAATACTGTCATTCCGATAGTTCTCGAGTTTGCTCAATTCATCGTCCCAGAATTCTGTACTTCTGGAACTCCCTTTGCACAGTTCACCGCCCTTTTTGAGAGAACCTTGTATCCCTTTTGAGGATGCCTTTCCTTGAAGGCATGTAAACTAAAAAGCTCCAGAGATTCGGCAAAGCTCCATGTCTTGACCTCATAGACATGTCTGTCCCCAACTCTTCTTCTAAGCAAATGCCTATCTCTTGTTATAATAAGTTTACTATCTGGACCTACATAGTTACATGGTTCACACAACTTATCTAATTGATCAAAACTATCCACATCATCAATTACAATCAAAACATTTTTATCACGGAGCCTCCTCATAAGGTCTGTGGATCCTGCAAGATTATATTCATGATAAACCTGCCTTAAGTAGCTTAGAAAGAAGCTTATCACACAAAGATGTTAGTGGCATCCTTTCAGATTCCTCTCTATCATTTGGTAAGAAGCAGACAGCATCATATTGTGGAAAGAGTTGATAAAACACGGCTTTGGCAATAGTTGTCTTTTCAATCCCTCCCATGCCCCAAATTCCAATTACGTGAACATTTTCTTGTAACAGATCTTGGTTTTTGGACAGCAACAGTTTGACTTCTTCACAATTTTTTTCAATTTGAACATAGTCTTCTACATTTAGTTTAAAAGGGGACCTCAGGCTCAACTTCTCGGATACATCTAGCACAATTTTCTCTATTAGTTGAGACTCATTCCTAACAAAGGAACGGAGAAATCAATATATTAAGAAGGAAAATCAATTAGATAAACTATGAAATATACACAACCCTGCCATAACACTTTAAAAACATATTTAATCTAATTTAATGCACTTATTATCTGCATTACCATATTAGTACTATTTTTTATATTGAGATAATAAAGATTAAAACATTGATTTAATCATCAGTAAGTAATTACTTGTAGTCACGGCTAAGAGAGCCCCATCCAGATATATTGGCAGCTTCAGCGAGAGCAGCTTTCCAGTCTTGGACGGATTCGTTGTCTTTGTGTTTTGCGATTGGCTTCTCCGAAACTGCCACTACACTTCCTTATGTGCGATGGATCTACTTGGTAGAAGACGGGTATGACAACCAATCCCTGAGTTTTTCTGCAGTGCAGTATTTGCAACGGTTCTATCAAGCACCATTTTGAGTCAGCATAGTTTTCGGAGAAAACCACGATGGCAAACTGCTGAGTCCTTGATTGCGTGGCACAGTGATGGCCAAATCTCTTGTCCTTTTTGAAGGTCATGGTCATCCGCGTATGCTTTGACGTTTGGGTCCGGAGAGAGCAAACGAAGATGGCTAATGAAGGTGGTTCGGACATCCTCACCTCTGAAACTGATGAAGACATCGTACTTCCTAGGACATGATGATGACATGCTTTGTTTCGCCATTGCACTTCTTTTCTGGAACTGGGAGGGTTGCAAATTGGAATTACTATTCATACAAGAGTACTAGTATAGTTGTAATATAGCGGACAATGCAATCAACTGTGACCCTCACTTCACAAATGAATACTCCAATTATTCTACAGATCGATCTTTTGTATTTTACAGTAATAGTTCCAATGATTCAGATTTCTGTCTACCATTGACTAATCAATTGCAAATTTGCGACCGCGTATATGTAGCGTCCAATTAAGGCTCCGGAATTCAAGGAAATGTTTTTCAATTAAGGATAGTATACCTCATTTCTTTTTATGTCACAGCCACATGGCTATTAAATATTAGCTGCCGATATTTTAAATGTATCTGTTCTGCATTTTCCAATCCCCATGCTTACGGAATCGGTCTTAATGTATGGCCACATGGCCTTGTTGCAAATTAAATCAGTCCTGATCTAGTTCACAATACCCTTTAGGAATAGAATTTATAATGATCATAGAAGCATCTTTGATCACAAGTGGATAAGAAAATTCTTTTTCAACATTCACGTTCCAAACCAAATGAGTTGTCAAACTGCATAAGCTAAGTTGTGGAAGATACAGAATATATCGAAATTCAAAATATCTGCAATTGCCATGTGGCCGTGTCACAAAGCATGAGGCAAAGAATAATAAAGACATAAGTCAAAAATAAATAAAATTACCCGTAAAAGTTGAAGACAGGTAACTTACAACAATTCACACATTCTACTTAACCATCTAAGTTAAACGCCCTTAGTAGACATAAGTCATTCCCTTAGTTTTTCTGCACTGTTGTATTTCCACCAGCTCATTCAAGCACCACTATGAATCAACAGTTTTCCGACAAAACCACAATGGCAAGTTGTGAGTGGTGGATTGCTTCGGACAATGACGGCCCAACCTCGTCTCCTTTTTCAAGGTTGTCGTCATTCACGTATGTTTTGATGTTGTCTCGGGAGAGAGCGGAACGAAAATGACGTGGAGCTAATAAAAACATGTACTTTGCTGGACACGATGATGACATGTGCTGTTTTGCCATAGCAATGTGTTGGAGTTCAAGTGTGAAGGTGGTATCAAACTCACTTGTTTGGTATTTTTGTTGCCCAATGCCCATTGCTGAAGATCTTGGATATTTTATCCCCTCTATTCATTACACACTTCTTATACGCGAGGGTTGCAAAATGGGAATGAATTACTATTCTTGCTAAGAGCATGGATTTGATTGGGTGAAAGCTTCTTTAGAAACACTTTTAAAAGAAAAAGAAAAAAATGAAATCAACTTTTTTCTAAGATAAGTTTTTTATTAGTTAATTTGTAGATTTCATCTCATTCTTTAGAGAAGTTATATTAGCGTACTTTTAAAAATTAACTAATAAAAAACTTATTTTTACTTATGAAAAAATTCATTACATATTTTTTTTCTTATTTTTTTTCTTTAGAAAAACTTATCCAAACAAATATACAAACTTTCATATTACAAAAAAGGAAACAAGATTTAGTAAATATAAATGCTGTATCACTATTTTTCACTAACTCCAATCATTCTGCATATATTCTTCTATATTTTAATTTTAAAGTAACTCCAATCATTCATATTTTTTAATCCTTCATCTATCTCTTTTATCATAACATTTTGTGCAAAAGATCGAAAATGTGAAATATACTTTGCGTTGATCAATTGCAACTGGGTGGATACTTTACCAACAATGCCTAAGGCTCCGTGATTCAAGGAAATATTTTCTTTCCACAAGCGCAGATGCAACCCGAGAAATTATATGTTGATACATTGATCAATTTTTTCGTGATATATATTGCAAATTTGCAATTGATAAAAAAGATTTTAAAAAATTAATAATGTGTCACTTTAAAACTGATCAGAATTACTGGATATACTGATTTAAATGTCGAAGTCTCTATAAGTAACACCATCATCCGTGGGTGAAATTGGCAAAGTCTGAACCCCACTCCTTCCACCCAGGCTCAGCTTAGTTGTAACAGTAAGGATTACCAATTATCCCTATATGGCTATAAGTATATTATATTTTACAATATACCGAAAATATAAAGATATAAAAATAGAGAAAAAGTGTTATACATAATGATAAATTCGTTAACTTTTAAAATAATTATCTTAAAATCATGATTTGTAATTAAAAAATAGGTTTTACCCTATCAATCAATCAATATATAGATACTAAACTAATAAAAATATATTAATTAAATGCTGTCATTATGATTCTCCGTTTGCATGACCACCTCACGTGAAAATATAGCTATAATTCGAGCAAGCATCTCTATAGAAGCATGGAGTAACACGTAAATGCCTTTCTCCAATTGTACTTGTACATGAGCAAATCTTTATATGTCTTCTTCCTATTCTATATTTTGGTTTAACGGAGAATAAGCACCTCTAAGAATATTATATGTATTCTTCTGGCAAAATTGAAACAGAAACATGGAAAGGGATCACAAGACAACTATATATAATACAAGCCACATCAAGAATAGGCACCATATAGAGTGAGCAAAACTGAGGCGCATGATGTCTGAGCATTCACTCTCACCAACTCCAAATAATTAATTGTAGCTGGATGATACATAAAGCAAGCGTGATTCCAACGAGAGTTTAAACAGTATCGTTCAATTTTTATTAGCAACTAAAAGGGAAAAGTAATATCAGTATAAGGAGGAACCAAAATGGCAGAAAAGCAAACTGATTTTGTTAATAATTGAAATCTAATGTCTTTCTGCAGCTGGTGAATATCTTTTACTATATATGTAACAATGCAGCTCTGGCAAAAATGAATGCCTCGTTAGTTTATATATGTTCTTTGTAGCTGGAATTTTGTGGAGCTTCATTATTCGCCGTGGACTCACCCACACATTAGTAAGGCTTTAAATGGGACTTGATTATTATAGCAATGCAAGACAGCAGGACTTGAGCATCTCATATAATTACCGTTAAAAAGCATTTAAATCAGGCACAAAGTATGATTTACCATTTCCTGCATTTACAACAAGTGTTTTTAACTTGATATGTTTTCTTCCTGCATGGAAGATCAAGAATATGGTGAAAAGGCATATGACATGTAGCCAGAAATTGCAGAGGATATATATATCACATACATCTTACAGAAATCAATACTTTTGGGATCACAGCATATCAATATATTGTTCATGCTATTAGCATACTTTAACATAATTACCCATGTTTATAGAAACTTAACATACTTAAATATTAGAATATTCTCTGAAACTAACATTACAAGCTGATAATGGGTCGCGGGGGACAAAGCCCAAATAGACTGGAATTTTAACAATATCCCAACTACAATTAATGGAGTATATTTGACCACAATGATCCCAACTACAAGTGTAATTAAGCGGCAAGCTCGACTTTTTCAAATACTATATCCCCTATGTCATTAAATTCCTTATTTATTGTCAAAAGTCTAGGGGCAGGGTCTCATTATTTTATAAAACTTATATAGGGAAAGAATTTTCTAGCTACCAAAGAATTAAGAGTCTCTAAACTTAATGAATTGAGGCATAAGTTACATGAATATAATCGTTTTATATTGCATTGTGTTTGATTGTCTGCATAATTACATTTCGTACCTTTTACGCAGTTGTTATTCTTTGGATTCTCATTTATTGGCCATTCAAATAGTAATTCATTCAAAGTGGTCCGTACTTAATTGATATCAATCTTCATGAGAATGATACCTCTTCACTCTCACTTTATTATTTGTAGTTGTAGCCCAGTGCCCCTGCTGTGGTCTTAGCAAGGTTAAGTAATTCATAAATAGTTGGTTCCTTAAACATTCTAAAAGAAAGACTATATATCTATTTTGCTAATCACTCCATCTTAAAGGGATTATGCTCCAGCATTTGATAAAAGATGCTATAAGTGCATACAAAAAGATATAATAATTGTGTATGTTGAGGTTGATTTCTAGAAAATTTATTTTAGCGGTTATAAGAATATTTGCCCCAACAATCAAGGTGATGTATAGATGGAATTGCTGCATCACTGTGAAAAATAAAACATTAATAAAAGATTTAATATGCAGCAATAGAAAGGTTTAAACATAAAGTTGACTACAAACCAACATGTTCCGTTGATTAATTATAAAGTTCAAATTTTATAGATAGATGAGGAGTGTTAGGAACACACTTTTTAACTATTATTTTAAATACATTTTCTTTAATTAATTAAAATTTATTGAAAATTATAAAATTAGGAGGGAGGATTATTAAATATAATGTGAGGCTCACCAAATTTTATCATTTTCAATAAATTTCAACCAATGAAAGAAAGCAAATTTGAAGGAGTGTGTTAGAAAATGTATTTCTAATATTTTTCATAAATAAATACTTGATTAGAAGGAAAAAAATCTCAGTAACTATACTCAATCATGATTTTCAACAGAAATTATTTTTTAAAAAAAACGTGTGTAATATATATTTTACATCAATAACTTACTGAAAAAAATAAAAATAAGTTGACCACATAATCAGCCATGCATGATTTTGTTGTTAATAAATATCTTCCGTCTTAATAAACTCCAATCTATATATATATATCATTGTCAAAAATCAATTGAAGCTACAGGTATATTTTAGTCTAGTCATTGAAACAAGACGATCGAATAGATTTAGCCATCACCATCAAGATGTCAAAGGCTAGATTACCCTATCATGGATGAGGCAGAGTCTTGAACCACACGAAGAGGAGCACTATCACCAATCAGTACCCTTCGAAGTTGAGGGACAGCTCCAATTATTAAACCAACGACCTAATAGATAACCGTAAACGAGGAATTATTCTTGTCTAGAAGTTAGTAGGAAATAATAACGATGTTGTTTGAGGATTTTAACACAGAAAAATTTGATGGGGCAGCCTGTGCACTATATTTATTCTGATCTAGAACTAGATAACCACAATCCACAAAGAGTGGGGATTTGATCCTCCAACGTAAATATCAGCCATCAACTGGTCCCCACGATCAAATATTTTCATTTTAGACAACGTAAATAATTTGAAGGTCAAGTGAAGAGGAACACGGTAAAGATAGAGAATGGTGCGTTTCAATTGAAGCTGATTTTGACTGGCCCAATCAGTTAAACCTCATTCACAATCGATTGGGTGTTGTCAATCTTCTTCTTTGTCTTCATCAACACGCTGTTGTCGACAACGACGATGAAACGATTGTTGTCATTAGGTGAGGGGACAATCCCAACCGTGTAGGAAGGATGCGACGGAGATGAAAGCAAGGATGAAGTAGTGATCTTAGTCCGCAACAAGGGGCAGAGTGGTGGAAGGAGAATGAACTCTTACATATTGGCAGTGTTGTGAAAACCAATTCGGTCATTGAACAGGTCGAGATAATAGGTCAGTGGTTTAGTAGTCCAACCGGTGGGTCAGTAATTAAACCGGTTTGAACCGGTCTATATTAAAAAATTTAAAATTATATTATATATAAGTATATAATTAATATTATTTGATTAAAAAAATATACTAAAAAATTCAAAATATCAATTGAAATATTAAAGTTAATAATACAAGTAAAGTGTATTAATAATAAAATAGAGTGTAAATAACAACTAATTAAATTAAAATACAAGCCCAATTTTTAATAAAAAAAATGAGCCAAAAGGACTACAAAAATTAATAAACGGGGTACAAAAAGCAAATGGAGGCCCAAAGCTATAACCTAATTCTAATAAGCTGCTTCTTCTCCCATTTCATTTGTTGCACAGCTACTTCTTCTTCTCCAAATTCATTTGTTGTGTGGCTGCTGCGCTTCCATTTTCATTTGCTGCACACCTCTTCTTCTCCTCTATGTTCATCACCTCTCCTCTTCCTTTCCCTGCGGTGTGTTTTCTTATTCTTCTTCCTTTTGTTTTTCTGTTGTGCCTTATTCACTTTTTGCTGTGCATTTTCAAAACCGGGTTTTGGTCGATTTTGATCGGTTTTGACCGAGTTTGACCAAGTCAACTGCATAACTGGTTTGATAACAGAACCGGATCGGTTATGCTACCGATTCCCGGTCCAACCGGTCGGACTGGCCGGTCCGATCTAGTTTTGATAACAATGCATATTGGGATCGAGGATAATTGGTGAATGGAATTTTTATCATTAATAAATGATTAAATTAAATAATAATAATAATATGAGAATGAGGGTTGCTGTAGTTTATGATTTCAAATCCATTTTTTTTTCATTACTTAGTGATTTTTAATTTTTTAAATAAAAAAAATAGTGACAATTTTTAGTCGTTATTGTATTAACTTAACTATTTTAAAATTTAAAACACTAACGAATACTAACGTTTCTAATTAAAAATTGAAAAAATGATTCCAAAAGATACATTTTGAAAACATAAACAACCATAATGAAACTCTTAAAACATAATGTGCCAAAGTGAAACAACTACGAAACATAATGAATCAAAAGTGACATTAGACCATTTTAATATTTAAAAGTTAACAGCACACCAACATTTTGAAAAAAGAACCAAAATGATACATTTCAAAATCATAAAGGACCAAAATGAAATTTTTAAAACTTAATGTACCAAAGCGAAACATAATGGACCAAAAATAACATTAAGTCTTTTAAAATAATTAACTTTACATAGTGACGGCTAAAAATCGCCATTATCTTTTTTTTTTTATTTTTTAAAAAATATCATCTCCTCCAACCTCTTTCAGATGACACCACACAGATCGAACAACGTCAACACATAATCTTATTGGAACCATAAAAAGTCTTCCTCATTGAAAAATCAAAACCTTTCATACAACTATGCTATTGAAAACAAAAGAATGGGAGATTAGAGAAAGAGTTGTCTTCGACAAAAGACAAAAACATGACCCTAGCTCGTCAGTTAACCTAGATCTAAATGAGGAAGTCACAATGTGACTCTTTGTGAGGTCTACGAGCAAGACCTCCATTGTCACGCACGATTGGACCAGAGAAGTAGAAGATTTCCCATCCGACATATACAATCAAAGAAGTGAAGACAAGCAACGCAAAGATAAGTCGAACGGTGTGTTTTAATTGAAGATGATTCTCACTGACCCAACCAGTCAAACTTCATCCACAATCGGGCGTTGTCGATCTTCTTCTTCACCTTCCTTAACGCACTGTTGTTGGTGACGGTAATAAGACGGTTGTTGTCGTTAGGTGATGCGGCAATTTCTATCACGTAGGGAGGTTGCAGTGGAGACCGAAGGGAAGACAGGATAACAATCTTTTTCAGTTGATAGCAATAAGCGAAGCGACAGAAGGAGAATGGACTCTTACCAATTGTAATTAAGGATAATTGGTGAATAAAATTATTATCATTATTAAATGATTAAATTGAATAATAATAATAATAATATGAGGATAAAGATTGTCATTGTTCTTGGATTTAAATCCATTTTTTTCATAAAAATGACCAAATCGATACATTTAAAAAACATAAAGCATCATAAAGAAATTTTTAAAATATAATGTATCAAAGCGAAACAATTATAAAATATAATAGATTAAAAGTGACATTAAATCATCTTAAAATTTAAAAAATTAATAAAACACTAACATTTAAAAAAAAGATTAAAATAATATATTTTGAAAATATAAAAAATCAAAATAAAATTTTTAAAATTTAATATATTAAAACAAAACAACTGCAAAACATTCTTAATAAAAAATAACATTAAGTCACATATAAAAACATGTCATGTCACATTTATATATATCTATTCCACAATGTCACGTTTGGTTCAAGTTACAAACCCAATAGATCATAAATAATATGTGCATTATGAAGATGGAAAGGAAAGGCTGATTAAAAAATGAACTATCTGATGCTTAGAAAGTTGAAAATGGAGATACCAAAAAAAAAAAAGTGACATGCACGACGCGATAAGACAAGTGCTATGTGCTAAAGCACTTATTAGTGAATGTGCGGTTGCTCGAGTTATCCAAGTCACTGATGGAAAGGGAAGAAGAGAATATGGATCACGTGGGTAAAAGGAGTTTGGTAGTGACTATTTGGAACCGATGTTAGTTGCAAGATGTGGGCTCGTTGGGCTCAAAATGGTTCCAAGAATCTGAACAAACAGAAGAAGTTTCAGGAAAAAACGATAAGGAAGCTATACACGTGTGCTTGACGGTGTTGGAATTGGAATTGCAAACTTTTGGAAATTGATGATTTGCTTTTTCAAAAAAAAAAAATATTTATACATATATATATATATTTACTAGTTGTAAAATTTTATTTTATTTTATCTTAATTGTTAAATTAAAAATGTGTGCTCTGAAATTTCACTTTATTTATTTTATCTTAATTGTTAAATTGTTATTATTTTCTGCCTGAATTTAGAAAGAAAATATAGGTGATTAAATTAGTACTTAACTTTCCAATTTTTGATCAAATTGGAGAAGGCAAATTTACTTTAGAAATAATTTGATTTGAAAAATATTCTTTTTTTATTTTTAATTACAAATTTTATCATGATTTTTTTTAGTTCGATCTGTTTTTTAAAAATTTGTGTAGAAAATAGTGCAAATAAATTTTTTTTATGGTTTCATGTACAAACTTTTCAAAATAGAAAAACTCATATTTTTTTTGTAATCTATAGCTCCCGACAAAGAAATAGATTTATAATAAAAAAGCAATTTTATTGGAGGAATGATAATGAAAATCTAACCTGATAGATTTTGTCTTCGACCCTTTATTTTACAATTTATTGAGTAAAGAAAAGCTTAAATGGCAAGAAAAATCTAGAAAGAAAAACTTCAAACATATTACATTCATTTTTTCAATCTTGTGCTTTTTCAAGGTGCAAGTGACATTTCCCGAAGGTTACAAAGGATAAGGAAAATGATCACCTGCTGCTATAACTTGATTAGGTTCTATTCTGAAGTGGCTTCCAATGACCAAAACCATTCCAAAGTTAACACGCACACCCCCACCCCCCCAATAGAGACACACATACGTAGTTCTTTGGCCCTCCAAAATTTTACATAAAGAAGTTTTGTCCCTTTAGATACCCAATCAACTAGTCTTTGGGATTCACAACGTTGGACACAGTCTTTTCCTTAAGTTCTTTTGCAAGCTTGTCTATGGAATCTGAAACTTCAACTTTATATACATAGAACCTAGTAACATACGCGAAGAAGATGAGGTTGAGGAAGTTTAGTATTGCGAAAAATGCATAGTAGTAGTCAAGATGAGACTCATTGAGGTTGTTCAGAATCCACCCCTTGTGACCATTTTTCTTGGTGACATTTGACACTGTTGAGAGAAGAAAGGAACTGATGAAGTTACCAAGGCCTAAGGTAGTTGTGGAATATGAAGTTCCAATGCTCTTCATGTGTTCCGGGGATTGATCATAGAAAAACTCAATTTTTGCAACCTCTAAGAATGCATCAGCAGTTCCCATGAGTATAAACTGAGGAAGCAAAATGAATATGCTCAAAGGGACTTGCCCTCCACTTTCAACTACCCCATGTTCTCTTGCAACCTTGAGTCTATAGCTTTCAGTCCCAGATGCAATGATCATGATCAATGTGTGGATTACAAGGCCAATTCCCATCCTCTGAAGAAGGGTAATGCCTCTGGGGTTCTTGGTAAACCTTTGCATAATCTTCACAAAGAAACGGTCATAGAGCACAATGCAAACAAGCAAGGACACAGTAACAAATGCAGCCAAACTTGCTGGGGGAATTTTGAAGCTTCCGAGGTGTCTGTCAAGAGTAGTACCTTGCTTCACAAAAAGGGTATTTATCTGAGCCATCATTGTACTAGGCACAAATGTAGCAACCAAGATCGGAATCATTCTTATCATTTGTTTGGTCTCCTCTACTTGAGTAACAGTGCACAGCATCCATGGACTAGTGTTCGAATCTGTTTTCACACATGCCTTGTCAAGAAACCTGCACATATATGTATGGTAATTAGGAGCATAAAAAATTCATTGTAAAATAGGGTCGTCGAGTGGAGAAATTATTACATAATTTGAGACCACATGCCCAATCACATTTTATTAAATTTTTAAAAATAAAATAAAATTAGATATCATGTGAAAATTGATCTCGATCATGTAATAATTTATCCATAAAGGAGAAAGGTAGGATAGAATTTTGTACTTCAATGTTGGAGTGTGGTCAATTCTGTAGCTCCCTTTCTTTGCATACTCTTCCTTGTCATGCTCATATAGTTCTTTAGAGTCACTAGGAACAGGAACTTTTGATTTCCTCAAAGCAGCCACAACGACCCTAGCCATTCTAGTGAAGGTACTCCCTGCAGGCACTTTGTGCCTATAGAAGGGTGTGCCTGCCAGGAATATCATGATTGACACTAAAAGGCCAAGAGTTGGAAGAGCATAGCCAAGAGTCCACCCCACATTATCTTGGATATAAACTAGAACACTGTTTGCAAAGAGTGTCCCAAAGAAGATGCTGAACATCCACCAATTGAAGAAGGATAGCTTGTGTAACTTCTCTTTAGGATGAAAATCATCAAACTGATCAGCTCCTATGGTGGAGATGTTGGGCTTGGTTCCTCCAGTTCCCACTGCTAGAGTGTAAAGTGCACCATAGAACACAGCTAGCTGTAGTGTGGACGCTTTGGCACATTTTGTCACATCCTTTACAAAGCATTGAGGTGGCTTCAGGCTAGGAAGGGACACTGCCAGTGTAAGCAGAGACATACCCTGCCATCAAACAACCCCAACGAATTAATTTGACAGTTTAAATAGTATGCATAACCATTGTCCAAAAAGTTATCCTATCCTGTGTATGAAAAAATGTTACTTTTTGGGTCTGTCTTTAATGTCTCAATCTAGATAATTGTATTATGAGATCATTGAGATGATTCTAAAATGCCTTTTTCATTATGCATATATATATATATATAGAGAGAGAGAGAGAGAGAGAGAGAGAAGTAAAGTTGGGTAGGTTAAAAGAACAAGAATTAGGAAGCAAATCTCAATCCAAATATACAGATTGAGGAAGAGTATTACAATTTACAAGCAAGGCGTAGGAGCTCCCATCTCATGAATTCCAAAAAACTTATCAAAGTTAAAAAGAGTATCTGAATATATCATTGGATTTATTAAGTGAAAAATACTAAGATTGGAATGAAAATGATTTTATAATTATAAATATACAGAAGGTGTTATTTAAAACACGTGTCCGATTTTCACTTTATATGTTATTATAATATTATCCAACCATCTTTTGCATAATACTAGTACTATTTTAGACAATTTTGTTATTGCTATTAGATTCTTCTATACAACTTGTTAATTGTCTTTATTTGTGCCTCACTCTCAAGCCCCACAACTGCACCTTGTCCCAACCCCCTGACTTGAGTTTGGTGTTGATGACTACACTTTTACTTGATGCAGGTACAAGAACATGATAACCTATATTGTATTTGTGGACCTTAAAAAACATACCATGCTTTAGAAAGATGCACACAACCATAAAAAGCGCGGTCCAGTAGCGTTACAAGTATGAAAAGAATGCCACATGCTTTGAACCAAACTAGAGACAGGAGAAAATGACCGGCACACTTTCCTACTACCCTTCGTGTCTTTTTCCTAGACAACACTGTCATGAGGTCAAATTCTAATACTTTGCCAATATTATATTATGTCCTACCAAGCTCTATTAGAGATTCACTTTAGAAAATTAATAATGAAGAAATCAGTGTGTAACAAAAGTTCAATTTTAGTCTATCTTGAGTGTTTATATTATTGTTTAATTGCATATAATTATTTAATAAATAATTTGATTACAACAATAGCTACTTAACATATCAAACATAATGATAAATCATAATATAAAATTTTAAGCTGATAATAATAAGCTACAATTAAATTCATGCAAACAGTGGACTTAGATAAAAATAATAACAAATATACATATGTTAAAACATACTGACGTTTAATGAGTTCTGTCTCTTTCTCTATGTATGTCAAGCATTATTGATAATTGATAAACGTCGTTACACTAACTTGTATTCAAAGTTTAGAATTTTAGTCATCTATTAATTATATTTAATAGATTATAAATACTTAATGTCAAATTAGCAATCTATAAATATTTTACAAATCATATTAAATATCATTGTCATAGAAATAGTATACCATCTCGTCAATCATTCATCTTCAAAAGTCAAGTTCCGAATCACTGGATGAGCTGCAAGATTCTTTTTTGTCTCGAGTCACTAATCAAAGGCGGGAATTAGTGTATTATTGAACCACCGATAGCTACTGTCCACTTATCATACTAGCAAATATTGCAATAAAATATGCCAAAAAGCCTTTGATCCAAAAGGTTGAAAAGTGTCAGCCTATAGTATATAGTAGCTTCAGTTGGTTGGTTGGTTCTTGACAGATTTTTTTGTAGAGTGATCAGCTGGTGACATGCAATATATAGCATCTAAATACTAAATCGTTTTAATTAATCTTCAGACATTACATAATGCAGTCTGTATAAGAATTTTTCTTATTAATTTACACAGGAGATATATCATGTATAACCAGAGAAAAAACTTTATAGAAAAGAGTTTATAGATAGATATATACTATCTATTAACAATTAATAATTATATATATATATAATCTTTCAACCATTATGAAATAAGTATTTAGACTTTAAGAACATGTATATAATGAACTAAATTAATTTAAACATACTTTTATTCCATGTATGTATTTATAATTATTGTTAATATAGTTAAATTTATTAAATAAGATATTAATGTGAGATTAAAAGACTTTAGACATGATTGTGCCAATAATGCATTCAAATTAAAGTCATAACAAGTAGTATATACCCTATAGCAGTCAAATTTAGGATCAAATTTATAGAATCAACCTTATGGTCAAAATATGCGGGCTTAAAATATCGAGATCGAATATATATTTTTATGATCATTTTTATATTCAGAACAACTTGCACCAAGGATCTTGGGAGACACTTGTCTAAGTTTCTAACATGTGGGACTGGGGAGTTGAAATCTAGTGATAATGCCATCGAGGCCCATGGGATTCACCAAAAGCAAGACAGAGTGTAGTTTGACTTAAAATCAATCATTTTAGAATTAATAACTAAAAACTTACACTCATCTTATTCTGCTTCACACTCACACTTATGAAAATTTAAAATAAAATAATTAAAAAATTAAACATAATACTATTTGTATAAATGTAAGCTTTTCGGATCTTAACAGAGGAAATTAACTTCAAATTTGTATTTGTCCCATCTAGCTTCATTTTTCAAGCTCTCCCTATGTAAGATTAGAGGGATGTTGAATATCCACAAATTAATTAAGTTTAAATTGTAAAGCCCGAGACCTTTTTTTGGTGAAGTTTTTGGCGAAGTCAAGCCCGAAACCTGTTTAGTCTTTCTACATGTTTTCATTTCGTGACAAGAGTTCAATGCCTGGATTAAATTATTTGTGACATATTATTAAAAATTGAACACGCTAACAATAATTAATATGAGGAGTCAAACTATTTGAAAGATGTGTCAACAAGATGTTATTAGATTACAATAAAATGAGATTACACTAGATGAATGAAATGATATTAAACTCTTTATGGGGTTATAAAAAACAAAAACTTGGTAAAAGAAATACTAGCTTATTGAGAGACTAACCGAGAGATAAATGGTGGAGGCTATGACAAAAGTCCAATAGCGGCCAAGGAAAGCGTCAGCAACGTAGGCGCCTAATATGGGTGTCATCCAAATGGTGCCAACCCAATTGGTGACATTGTTTGCAGAGGATACTGTCCCTTGGTGAAGCTTTGTTGTAAGATAAAGGATCAAATTTGATGATATCCCATAATAAGCCATTCTTTCGAATACCTCATATACTGCACCCACAATCAAATCAAATTCAAACATCAATAAGGTTTCTACTTTCTACATGTTTCAAATTATACGAGTTAATTGTTGATTTAATTAAGTATCAAGCCAGGCCACTGTTTAATTTGCTTCTTTCCTTTTGACATGTATGTTGTGGAGACTAGGTTAATTAAAACGTCCTTAATTTAGTAAATTAAGTTACATGTACATTGGTAAAAAAAAGTTACATGTACATTAGAAAAGAGGAGATACGTGACCTCATGAAATATCTAACTAATAATTAGTATATAATTTTAAGGATTGATGTTGATGAGAGCTGAATTAGAAGCATGTTAAGTATGTCAACAGTTTATTTTCAAAGCCTTTAGTCAGTTAATTAGAAATTTAAAATAAAATATTCACTATCTTTGAATAATAAGCAAAAAAGATGTTATTCCAAGAATATTAACATTTAATTAATATAATACAGAAGAAAAATCTTTTTACATTAAATGACGCCTAAAATATTTAATAAAACACAATCTGCCGTGTTTGGTTTACCATAATTTCACTTATTGTTTTAAGATTAAAATATTTCAAACAAAAAATATTTCACTTCAAAATAAATTTTAACCAAAATCATCCTTAGAAATTCAATTTTACAAATACTCATACTCACTCGAACGCATACTACAGCCTCCTAAGCTGGTGGCTAGTATGGAAGTATTAGGCTATTAATTAGGTATTAGGGGTCAGAAGTATGTCTTTTACACTTTTTTATTTATACAATTTTTTATATAAATATCTTATCCACAGTTTTAATTCTTGTGTCGATAATGGACAAATTATTGCATGACAATTTAATTATTGTAAAGTAAATACTACGGTATAAAATATGATGTGAACATTTTAAAATTCATTATAAACCTAGGAAAAAGCAAGAAACAACCTTAATTAATAATTCGTAGGACACAACTTTGTATCCTAATGCAAAATACTTATTTAATTAATTAATAAATATAATGATGTTATCGTACACAAATTTTTCATCACATTTTTCACTGTATTACTTGGAAGTTTAAGAGGGCCAACAAAAGCGCAAATTGAGTAACAGTACCACTACCGGAAATGAATACTGATCCTAATATCGTAGAGTTGCAAACTCTATCAAGTTTGCAATAAGTGGTTTTTCATTAGTTAACTTTAAACTCATTTTGTATATATATTGTCAAAATATCACGCATTATGTAATCCAGCTAACATACAATATTAGGCTTCTTGAAAGTAACAAGGCTTTTGTTCGATTCTGTTTAGTTTTTAATAAATATTTTTCAGACTAGAACTTATAAGAGAAGAGAAAAAAAATAATCAGTGTTGATTTTAAAAACGTCTATTTACAATATATATATATATATATATATATATATATATTGTTTTCAAAACAGGTGTTGATGATGGGAAGCATGCGTCTGGGTCCTACGATTTAAGAAAATTCGCACGAAATGGAAAAATGGGGGGAATTGTGGTTCCACGCCTAATCTCTTCTCTAGCTCGTACGATTCATAAAGACATAAACATCCCAATATATCATGTCTTGCGGTTTTGCACCTCTTGATGAAGAACAAGTTGTGATTCTCTCTCACATCACGAGCCCACCAACCACCACTACCATGGAGAGAACCAGTTGGAGAAGGACAAGTCCAGCTTCCATGCATTTCCAAGACCCATTCGGATGCGTAAAATACAAAGAAAACACCTCCCGTGAAGAACAAGAGGGACTAGGACACCTTTGAAAAATATTCTAAAACTTTTCAACATTAAGATTAACTATAATTAGTAAATAATTTACTTTACTTTGTCAACTAATTACCAATAGTTACAAATAGTAATTTTGTTGAATTTTACACTTATGGTGTACAGAAATTAAATTCTATTTATAAATTGATAATTTTATAGGATAAATTTACTTTTCGGAGGACTAATATGTAGACATATACTTTTAGGGATCAGTAACAAAAAATACTTTTAAGGGATCAAAAGGAAAATAAGATATTAGTTTCGATGATCAGATTATATATTAACTCTTTTAATATGGACAACGTAATATTTATTTCGAAAAGGTTAAGGATGTGTGAATATTTTATTGACTTGATTCATTGATTTACACATGTACAAAAGATGTATACAATAATACGTGTATGGATAACATCACCTAAAGAAAAGAAAAGATATTGCTGAGGAAACAAGGGTTATCTAATATTAAAAAAAAATTGTTGAAATAATTTTAAGTGAATGAGAGAAATGAAATTAAAAAAAAGTGTGACCAACTTTTTTATTTTTTACTACAGTATGTCATAAGAACGAAACGAAAGATATTTATGGAAGGACTGAAACTGTTGGTACAACATCACTTCGCTGCCCAGCTAAGCAAAGCCCCAATTTGTATTTTGTAGCATGAAAAAATAGGAAATCTTCTCCACGGTTAATTAATGGTAAGTGCAGGACGATGGTAAAAAATGGAAAAAGAAACCATAGATATTGATTCTCTTCTCACCAAACTCTTGCAGTTGCAGAGAACAGCAGAATATGGTATAACTGAAGTTGTAAGTTTTGAAATTGGAAGAACAATAACAGATCAAAGTATCCATCTTCTTTAGAGTTCAAAATAAAAGGATGTGTCTTTATAAGAGTTCAAAATTTGCTTAGACTTATATGTATTTTTCACCGAAATTAATCATATTTAAGTCTTGTAAAATTAGTATGCACCACAAACTCTTCTTTAGAGTTAAGAATACTCGAACTTAAGATCGGACTTGTTAAGTTAGCATAAACCTGCGCTTAGACTTGATAAAATGGCTTATGATTGTTTGAATATTCAAAATCTTGTTGGATGATTACTTAATTGAATTCAAAGTAAAAGGGACGAGATTATATATGCATTATAAAAGCTAATAAATCTTGAATCAGCCAGAGTCTTGGGAACAAGAAAAAGAAACTAGGACTCTGTGTCTGGTTAAAAGGTGGAAGGAGAGGGTGCTAACTGCTAACTCCTAATTAACTACCAAGTGTGGTTTGTTAACAGCATTACACGTTTGAGAGAATAACTTTTTAGTTAATAATTAAGGAAAATGAGGACGTGTAAAAAGAGAGAAAGTTTACCAACAACAAAGGAGCAAGCTTTCCAACCACCAGTTTTGGATCTAAGAATAGGTTTCCCTTTAATGTTCACAGTTCCATCTTGTGTGTAGTCCTCGTTCTCGACCTTGCCCTCTTCCATAGTCATGTTTAACTTTTGTTTTTACTCTCTTTCTCACTCACCCCCTCTCCCCTTTAGATGGAAACGAGGAGCATGCACCAAGAAGGATTTTTCTCAGTGAAGACGAGAAATGAGAGAACTGAAGCTGCTACTATGCTCTACTTTGATAAAACTATACACAATTTATAGAACTCACGCTGTACTCTGTGGATACACTTCTCCGTCGACATGGACCCCTGATCATCACCATTATGTCATTAACTTTTCCTTTTTCTTTATTTGATATAAATAATCAAATAAATATTTAAATCTTAAAATTAATTATGCAGGTATTCTTGTAACTAAAATAATTCCTTAGATGAAAATCATCATATATCAATCTCGAATTAATCATTTTAATCGTTAAAAAAACAAAGTGGAAGGATAAAAGTTATTTGTCTCTCTCTGACGATGAGATATAAAAAAAAAGACGGGAATTGACGATCGTATGTGTAATCTCAAAACCATAACTTATTTAATAGACAATCCATGGGTTATCTTTTGGATATCTATATCTTAACCCATCATAAATATAGAATTATCATCCAGTCTTTACACATTAAAGGCTCATACTTTACTATTAAATACATTAAAGCCTAAATTACCCAAACTTTATTAGATCACTTTTAATTAGCTTTAAATGAAATGCATAATGATTTACATATAAGGACAATGTTATATTAAGGATCCAACGGGTATTGAAATTAAACTGAAATTTATGTATACTCGTCCCACCTCACTCCAATTTTGACAGAAAAAATGACTTTAACCATATTCAGCTTTTCTCCATCTTCAAAAGGCGGGTTCAATTTGGATTCAAATAAGATTTAATTATGTATTTTATCATTTATCATTTAATTTTTATTATTTTTTATTTTTATCACTCAAAATTTCATTTTTTATGCATTTTACTGATGTTGACATCTTACTAAAAAAAGTGACCATTTTTTGCAAAACAATGTCATTTTATTTCCAATATAAAAGTAAAATGCACCAAAATTTAAACGTTAGGTAGTAAGATTCAAAAAATAATTGTTTTGAATGGTAAAATGTGCAATTAAATCTTTAAAGACAAATGATTCTAAATTAATTTTCATTTTAGGAATAGTTGTTATTGTACAATAAACAAGAAATATTCTAATCAATTAAAGTGGATATATTAATACGTAGTATATTTTATGAAATTCAAAATATTAATTGGAGTTAATACATATATCAAAATCTTAAACATCATATAAAATGAAATGAAAAATATATATTTTATAATATCTTCTATAATATAAAGTATGAAATGAAAAGTATATCTTTTATAATATCTTCTATAATATAAAGTAAGAAAGTTTTTAAAGTAAGAATATTTAGTGTACTTTTTTCCTTTCAAAATAATGGTACATTAGACAAATTTATTTCAATTATTTTTAATTTATTTAATAAATATTTAACTAGT
>PYAF01002668.1:191277-233997 GCA_007407185.1 Glycine tomentella
TTTCAGTTTACTTTTAAAAAATAGTTTGGGAAATATAATTAATAACATTATAAAAAAATTATTTACACAATAGTTGTAAAATAATTGATTTATTTTTAATATTTCACGTTTCAATATTATTACAAAATATTTAAATTTAACCAAATTTAATTCCAATTTTTTTTAAAAAGTAAAATCTTTTTTATTTTTTAAACATAAATATATCATGTATAAATATTTCAAACAAATAAGAAACATACGTGAAACTATAATAAAATATGTTTTACATAGTTAATTATGTTTGTTACGAATTACTACGTACAATCGAATTTTATAAATAAGTATATTTCAAACAGATCGACATAAAATAGAAAGTGACCCGTGAATCACATGGGTAATTTACTAGTTTGTTTGTTTTTTAAATTCATACAGAAAATTGTTTTATATGTATTAATAAATGTTCCGTATAAATTCAAGTATTTTATGAATATTTATTTTATGATAAATATGTAGAAAGATATTAAAGTTTTTTAACCATAAAAATCAAAATATTAAAAGATTTATAATAACTAACACACATTATTATTAAAATAATTGAATTAGATATTTTTAATAGAAAAATATTAAAGTATCTAAAAGACATTCTATTTATATGTCGTGATCATATAATAATTGATAATAGATAAAAGACTGATGAAATTACAGATTGTCATTTTACATTATTATTTTTTATGATACTATCGATTTATCAACAAAGAAAAGGAGAAATAGATTAATTATTTAGTGAATATTTTATGTAATGTAATAGTTTTTTCTACTATTATTTAATTATAAATTATTATATACATATATACGATAGATTTATTAATTTTTATAATAATTATTTTAAATGTTAGACATATTAGAATTTTTATTAGTTAACAATGTAAAACTTTTAACACTAACAACATATAAAAATTAAACTCTTAAGTTTTCTCGAAAAAATCTAGAAAGATTTTGTTATATATATATATATATATATATATATATATATATATATATATCTTTTTATTCAAAGTGCTACTTTTGGAAAAAGGTCTGAAGCTTTAGGACTTTGGGCATGCAGATTCTTTTTTTTTTTTTTCCTGTTGACTTTATTTATCGTTCCCCTGTTTTTCTTCGAACCTATGATGTAAATGAAACACTTTTGATGGTTTAAATTTCATCCAAGAGAATCTTCCAATCAAAATAGAAAATTTTGGTATTACTAGTCCACAATTTCTGCAATTCAAAATAGAAATTGTTGGTATTACAAGTCCACAAAAACATTATTATAATATATTAATCAGCATTTCATGTATTATGTTTTTTTAAAAATTAATGTAAACTTAAAAATTATAAATAAATATATATATATAATATTCAAAATGATGTGAAAAAGATGTATAATTAAGTTAGCTAAAGATGCTTAAAATTATAAGAAAAAAAAGGAAACTTTAGCTAAATTTGAAAATTTAAAATAGTATGCATAATTCGTTAAAAAAAAATAAAATCATTTCATTCTTGAAATGATACAACTTAAATATATAATAAAGGTAGGTAGTGGGGAATCTTGGAATTTCATCCAACCGAATCCTTGTCTTAGTGTTCCACGAGTTGTAGGCAACGGGAGTTGAGTCCACCCAAGTGACCCAACCGTATGGTTGAAACTCGTTTAGAAATTTAAGCATATATTTTGTTTTGAATTCTAATTCATACTATATTTTTTCAGTTTAAAATAATTTTATATAATTATCATAGTATGATATAGTTAGTAGATATAACTTACTTTCTTAAAACATATGATTAGGAGATCGATTTCTAGGGTTGTATCTGTATGCATAGAAAAAAATTTGCTAAGATGAATCATTTTCTTTAAAATTAGTCAATTGATCCTGACATGGCCAGAATATATCTTGGGTTTACCCGAAAATAATAATTATATATATAAGAAAGTATATATTTAAACTTTGAAGATAAATATATCTTCAAAAATAATTTTTAATTATCGGTTACAACTTATTAAAGGGTTCAATTGATATTAAAATTATAAGAGAATATATTAAATGTGTGTTAAGAGAGTGAAATTTATCACTTCATAAAACAAGAGTATTCAAAATGAAAGTAAACGTTAAAAAGAGAAAGAGTAAAGATTTGAAAGAAGAACAAAAAAATATAATCTTACACATTTATACGTAAAGAAGGATTTCGGAATCTACAAGGACTCAATTTTGATTTTTGATCACGTTAAGTCATTTCAGATTGAGCAATTTTTAAAATATTTATATTTAATGCGCTGTTGTGATAATCTTAACTAAGAAATGACGACGGGTAGAATTTTCCAAATCAAATCAATCTGATTGAATATCAATTGAAACCCACAAAACAAAAAAGCAGTTTTTCTCTTGCATACTATTAGGGTACAAGAAAGATGCAAAATATATGGTCCTTGCACCCCCGGTCAACAAATACATAAAGGCTTTGGATAATTCCATCTCAATGATAATAGATATACAAGCTAGCTTATAGATTCCCTCCAAGGAACCATAGAATCCAGAATCCAGAGTTGTTTTTTCTTTACCAAAATATTTCTAATTGTTTTTCAAGCTTCGCATCCCCCTTTGAAGATTATAAGATAGTTTTAGCTAGAGGGTGTTTGGTTTGGCATTAAAATAATTGTAGAAAATAAAAACCGTAGTGAGATAGTGAAAAATTAAAACAACTCAATGTTACTTTTGATCACGATTATGATCCATTATCACCCCAAACACACTAATTAATCTAGGACTATTAAGTGTTTATAGTCTTATTCTAGGACTATTAAAACCATCAGTTTTAGGGAAAAAAATATTAGGTAATCTAAGACTATTAAGTGTTTATAGTCTTAATTAATCTCTGATATGTGTTTAAGCTTTTATTTTATTTTTACAAAATAATGACACTTTATTACATGTAATGATTAATTAAGAGTTATATGATACAAAATCACCTAGTAATTTTTCCTATTTTAGAGTGTTGTATAAGGGTATGTTTGAATTGATGGTATAAAATTAATGGAGTGAAGTAGGCCGAAATATAATGAAACGAAATCGATTGAAAATGTCATTTTATTGTTTAGATATTTTATAATATAATGGAATAAAAATTCTATTCCATTGTTTGAAAAAAAATTACGAAATGAAACAAATCATAACTTCATAGTTTTTATATTATCCTCACTTTTAAATTACTTTTAAAAAGATTATGTTTTAACAGCCGTCCAAATAGAGATTTTTTATTTTAAAGTTTCACTCCATCTCATATATACACCCCAAATTGAGGACAAATAAAAAGTGGACTAGGTAATGGAATTAGATGGATCAAGTTTAATGGATCAATTAATTTTGTCATTAATTCCATTTCTGTTTACTCCACCATCAACCATTAATCGATCCAACAATGACTAAAGGTATTACTAGATTTTATTCATTCGATAATCCTCAAAAACCTGCAATGACTAAAGGTATTACTCCAACCTTGATGGAGTAAGAATATAGTTTTGTTTTTCTTTGCTTAAATAGAATATATGTTTCAACGGCTCGTCAAAAAAATTATATTGAACATGGCATATTAGGTTTAATTTGACGAAACATTTTAAAGAGTTAATTTATTCTTTTGAAAAAATAAAATATATATTTTATTTAATTGTAATTACAAAAATGTATGTGATCAAAATCTAAATTATATATGCTAGAGTTTAGACTTACAAAATTGATTTTTATGACCTAACTTTAGAAAAGTGGAGTAAGTAATCGTTCTCAATAACATATTCAAGAAGAATTTGAGAAATTATAAATTAAGCACACAAACATGTACTTTGCATGTTTTTTCCAACAAAATTGCCATAAGATTCATTGTGGCAATGGGTGAAGAATCTATAATAATGCTGAAATCGGTTACAGAGTATGTGGCATAGAATCTAAATTCTAAACCACCAACCTACCATGATATTATCATAATATCATTAGAGTGAAGTATTTGAAGCAAAACGTGAATTTGACAATGGAGACTATTCAAATGCATAGAATTAGAGAACATTGGAAGAAAACAGGAAGCACGTTAATTAATGATGGATAGGTGGACTTATAAAAGGAAGAGAACCGTACTGTATTAAACATCTTAATGAGAAGCCCTATAAAAGTTATACAGTACTCAATTAATGCATCTTATATATATATATATATATATATATATATATATATATATATATATATATATATATATATATCCAAAACAACTGAACACTTATTTAAGACGACGGGTGACATCATAAAGGAGGTTATCAAGAAAATGCTGTCCAAAGTGTGCCAATCAATGCAGCAAATTACAAGGCAGCAACCAGAAATATTGATAGAGAATAAAGAAAAGAGTATGTACTGTATTATATTTAATTAATGTCTTTATAGTAGAGTTGTATATATTTAACTTAAACAAAAGTATCTATGTGCCAATATGTAGATGACACTCCACAATTTTTCTAAGTGTAAAATATTTTTTTGAAATATGTGTTCCTAAAGTAATGGCTTAATTTGAACTTATTTTTCAGGACTAAAATATGTGTTTGGAAGAATTTATTTACAGTTTATTTGAACTTATCTTAAAATACAAGAACGTAACTTGGTAAATGTTTGAGAAAAAAATTATATGCCCATAAACAGATTTAAAATTGTTTCAATAAATTTTTTAGGATAGCTTATGAAAGCAGCTTACAGCTTATAACAAAGTTGTTTAATCCTATTTGTTTTTCAGTTATAGAAACAAATTATACACAAGTGCTTACACAATAAACACTTATTCAATGAATGTTTAATTAAGTTTTTTTTTTTGGACCTAAATATGCAAAAGTTCCTAAAAAAATACCAACCAAATTTGTTTTCTGCAAGGAAAAAGAAACTGACAAATTGCTTTGAAGAAATAGGGTTCTTTCTACCCTAGCCTTTTCATGTGATTGAGGGGCTTGCTAAGGTTGTAATTTAATTATAAAATCTATCTGTACTGAATATTATTGATGATAGATCACTACACGATTAGGTATTGATTTCAGATTAAATTTATAGTTTTATCTGAAGGACGACAAAACTCTATCTTCTTGAATTCTTAAGCAGATAATTATGTTAGTACGTAAAACAATTTAAGTAAATTATTCCAAAATAATATTGATTCTACTGTTCCTAGGAGGGCAACACGGAAGGTTGTGTGGCTTATGTGTTGGTACAGGACAAATATGGATACAACTAATGCTTCTCTGACGATTTGTACGTCTTGCACCAATTTGTACGAAGTGTGTAAAAAGATTATATTTTGTTACGTCTTAAACTGGTTTTTTTGGAAAAGAATAATATATTTTTCACCTTTAATTTCCTGCTTCAATTCTGATATATAACTACTTACATATCCTCAATAGAAATAATTTTTTTTATCAAATTTTTTTTATTTGTTAGTCAATATCTTAAAATAATTTTTTATCTAACGATATTTTTCTAAGGTCGAACTCTAGATGAACAGGAGTTAAGACCAACAAAAAGATAACCCCTTCAATAATTCGGTTTATATATAATCTAACGTGCGGATGAACACAACCGAAATTAGTCAGGTTAATTATTTCAAAGTAAACTTACGAACTTACAATTAGTTGAGTTCATTTTGGAAATATCCTAAATATAGATCTATTGGATAAGATTGTCTATATTAGGATTGTTTATAACTCGACTCATATCATAAACCCGATTTGGTCTGAAGTTATATTTTATGAATTTGGATTTAAGAAATTAGATTAAGTATATTTTGAGAATAGATTATTTTGGATAATCTTAACTAAATCCAATGTTACATTTTTTTAATAAAAAATATAATTTTAAAAATAATTATGAATTAATAATATAATTTTTTATTTAACAGATATTGTTTCCTACAAAATACCACTATATTTATATTGATATTATTTACGTTAAATATATTCTAGAATATATTTTTAATTTTAATTATAATTTTTTATTTTAATTATAATTTTAATTCTACAATTTGATTACATTTTTTATAAGAAAAACAAATGTTAAGATTGATATCTTATACCATGTTGACACGATCTAATCTTATATATTATCGAGTCGAGTTTTAGTTTAAAAATAATCTTATCAAAATTTAAAGTCGAGTAAAAATATACGAGTAATTTCATCTCAGCCTGTTTTACCATCACTCCTAACCAACTAGAGCATGTTCAAAAAATCAAATATATAAAATACGTGAGATCTAGCTTTATTAATGGTAGGCTTAGTGTAGTAAATTACAAATGAATTTAAGACTATGCATTTGAAAATTTGAAACAGTTTATATAGTCACGCTAATTAAGAGTATGTTCTCTAATTGTTTGATAAGAAAGAAAAAAAAACAAATATTACAACTTTTTTTTAGACAGTAATATATATATATATATTGTTTTTTTAGAAAAAATTAAATATCTTCTACTAGAAACAATCATGTTGGGCTGAATCACTAAGGATGACAAAAAAAAAATTCCAAATATTTAACATAATTAAATATTTAGAATTTGAATTTGAGACCTCTAACTAAATTAAAACAACTATAAATCAATTAATCCACAGTGATATATAAATATTTATGTTCTCAACATAATTATTCCTAATAGAAAGAGTATACAAAATAAGGATAATTTTATTTCCTTCAGTACGTACCCAAAACCAACATTCTCACCTCATTCGGTCCAAAATTGAACGGAGTAAAAAAGTGATAGGTTCCACATTTTTTTTTTTTCATTTCATCCTTTCCTCTTGAAAACATACCAAATGGCGGGGAAAAAAAAAATAGATTTTTCACTTTTTCCATTGTTTTCAACTCCTTTCATCGATATTCTCTCATTTCAAACTAAGCATAAATGTTACTTACTAAAAAATGTTTGTGTCATTCACGTTTAACTTTTCAACATCTTCAAATCATATGATTTGTTAGTAGGATGAAAAAATAAAATAAGGAAAGAGAGAAAATTTTGAAATATATATGAATTGGAGAAAATATAAAAGAAAAAAATGAATTACTTGTAGAATTCAAAGTTTTTTCTTTTTTTTTCTTTAATTAAATAAATAAAATATAATTTTTATATGTATTTTCAATCTATTTATTCAAGCATAATTTTAAATCCAAATAACCAACTGGTGATATACTTATGTACCTCAAACAAGTGGTTAGAAATTCTAATCCTAACTCTTGTGTACCAAGAAAACCTAGTATTGAAAAAAGGACACTCCACCTTTAATTATCTTCCGAAAGAGATTAATATGAATGAATTGTCTTTCTATGTGTGTGGTTGTGTATGTATTAGTATGTATATTTGTTTAAACATACCATTAATAAATAAATCTAAATAATAAATTCAACACCACTTTTAAACCCAAAATCACAATACCGGCCAATAAGTTTACATAACTTTCTTCAGTTTATACTTGACTAATTTGCCGTGGATATGATATTCATTCCTTGTTCACACCTGAATTTCTAACAACTTGAAACCTTTTTTTTTATACTAACAAGTTGGTTAGGTAGAGAGAGTGATAACCTAGAATATATGAAATAGGAAGCAGGTCGATCACTATGCTAAAAGAGCACGTTATATGGAAGGAAACGAATTATGAATAAAGCTTCTTTTGAGTGATGACAGAATAATCCCGTGAAGAATTTGACTTATTATTAGCACCGCAAATTCTTCGCCGTCCTTCATAGTTGATTTACACTAACATCTGTAATTGGATCTATACCTAAAAGAACAAGAATCTGCTTTCTGTACTAGTTTTTCCCTCCCAACTTTTAGTTCCCTTTCTATAAAACTTTGAACTTTCAACAGGATTAATGATATATATATTAAGCAATTTTCGCTACATGTGCCGCATGTGCGACTTTTTGAGAGAACAATAATTCTGCATGCTCATCCATTCAAGAAGTGACACTAAAAATGTCATATACATTCTCCCTGTTATTTTGATGTTGAAATACTAATTCTCAAACATTTTAAGAGAAAACAAAATTGAACTAGATATACACTCTCCCTGGTTATTTTGATGTTGATATAGTAATTCTCAAACTTTCTAATAAAAAATAAAATTGAAGTTAATTCAAATACTATTCTGCCCCAGAGGGAGAAAAAATTAGCTGGAGGAGAAGGAATATTAGAGAAGGTATTTGAGAAACTTTCCAAGACACTTATAAGGACTTTAATCGTGAATTGATCAGTGACCGTCAGAGGTGGTACACGAATAAAAATTAAAAAGTATGCTTATTTTGTTCCTTCTATTGTTGATCACTTGCTACTTTTGTAGTGTCATTTTCGTATGTGTAACTAAGGGGCTAAGGGCGATATGCCTCTGCACTGGTTTCTGCAATTTTCAAGTGCTTGTTGGAAGATATTTTTTCAATTGTATCCAATTGGGGTGTTCAAAAAATTCGGTTATATAAAACCAATCCATAATCAATCATTTTCAAATCATTTTAAATCCATTTTAATGGATTTGTTTTATATTTAAATCCAATTTTTTGAATTTTAAATTCAATCAGTTATTTGGATATAGATTACATATTTTATTAGATTTCATTGGATTCTCAAATTTTATAGCATTCCTTCAAAAATCTAGCTTGGTCAAGGTTAGCCAAAATAGTTTTTTTTTTCTTTTTGCTGTCATTAACCGAAATTATTTTTCTGGCCGATGTCAATTAGGTTTATTTTTTTATAGATGTTGGCCAATTTTGTTTGACTGACGTTGATTAATGATGTTTCTTAACGATATTGGTCGAAAATTAACATCAACTTATGTCGTTCCAAAAAATCTAACTGACATTGACTGAAAAATAACATCAATTGATGTCAATCAAAAACTCCTAATTAATGTTGACCAAAAAATAGTCTCAATCGATATCCACAAAAAGATCCTAACCCATGTTGGCAACAAAATAACTTTGCTTGACATTGGCCAACAATAGTCTCAACCAATGTTGGAAAAAAAATATCACCAAAAATAATCCTAACCAAAATTGACCAAAATCACTCATGATGAAAGTTGTAAACATTCAAAGAAAATAAATATTTTGCTTCAAAAGTTAGATTTAAAAATTAAAAGTTAAATATATTTTTAATTCTTCAAAATATTAAACAAGTTAGTTTTAATCCATAAAAAAATATTCACTTTTAATTTATGCAATTACCCAAAGGAAGGGTATTCTTAGGTTGGATTGATTTGTCTCAAAAATAATGTCAAATCTAAATTGATTATATTTCATGGACATTGATCAATTCGGATTAAAAAAAAGATAAATCTAAAAAGTCAACCAAATTAACCTTATCAATTTAATTGGTTTATTTTAATTGTATTTATTGAATTCATCGAATCAATCTAATTTGATGAGTATTTATAATTAAAAGTGATGTGAATTTTTTATACTTAGAAATTAAGAAGATAGGTATCAAAATTTATAATAATTCATGGGGTTTGTTTAACTAATTGAGTTATATCTTATCCATAAATGACTTGATTTTTATCTCTCAATAAAGATTATTAGTAATTGTAGTGCTTTTAAAAATATACGCATAGGAATTAAAACAAAAAATTATGATACTGTGAATGCTATTATATAGGAGGGGATTCACTCATCCTCTCATCCGTTCAATATATCCCCTCAGTATAGCCATTGACTAGTTTATTGGACGTAATTGATCCTTGCGGATCTAGACCCGTCGTCATAGACACATCTTGCAATATTAGTTCTATGAGATCCATCAGTTTTTGGTGAACGTGTAAGAACCACCATATTTAAAATATTCTCTTAAGGTCTTGTTTGGAAGGGTTTATTTAAATTTATCTTATCATACTCGTATACAGGTTTGAAAAGCTTATAAGAAAACACCTTATGATATATCTATAAGCTATTTTCAGCTTCTTTCAATAAGCTTATGAAATAGCTTGTGTCTGTGAAAAAAAAAAATAGCTTGTGAAAAAACTTATAGATTTTATAAAAGCAATTTAAATTTAGTTTTTTTTATTACAAAAATAACTGATACATAAATACTTATATAGTAATTTTTACTTAATCAAATCCTAATTAAATTGTTTTTCAAACGATCAAATCTCTGTAACGATAATGCTTATCGTACTGCTACAGAAAAATGCTAATCGTATTTAAGAGGAAATACTTTTCTCGGATGTTTTCATGTATTATTAAGGACTATTTATGTGGTTTTTGGTAATAAAAAAATATTTTCAATTTGAAAACAATTATTTAAAAAAAAACAACGTATTTTTATTATAAACTATTAATAAAGTTTTTATTAATTCAAATGTTGAATAATAATTACAAATTATCATAAATTAGTAATAGTGTGAGTTGATCTCTCTTTTTCTTAAAGAAGACAAACTTAACTCATTATTGAAAATTAACTGAGAAATAGAACTAGGCATAACATTAAACAAAATGGGATTAGCACAGTCAATGGAAGCCCTTGCTAACATATGAAGCATCGCCTAATAAACTTGACCTTAAAGTTACACTGGGAGAGAAGCATAGCCTTGCATTCAGACAGAATCGAACCCACCTCAGTCCTCAGATACACCAATAACTTGAATGAAAACACGATCTACATTAGGCTTATAGTCCAACTCAAAAATAACGAAAGGGAGGCCCAATTAGACTACCCAAGATAAAGCATGAAGGAGACCCAAATGAGGATATCTAATACACACGTTCATCTCTCTTCTTTAAAAACTAAGATCTAAAAAGTTGTATTTTTAATTATTTTCAATGACATGTCATTTAATTGCTAGTTATATTTTGTCTTACCGAATTACATTAATTGAATCCTAAGTAACATGCATAAAGATGGAATTGTTACATGAAAATAGATATGGGAATAAACGAAATCAGTATATTTATAAACATTATTATGCAATATTACAATTAAAAAATTTCCTTAACAGATGATTATTCAATTTTTTAAAATATATTATTTTTCAACATTTTAAGAGAATTAAAAAATATTTTTCAAATTTAATCTTCACTAAACATGCACTAATCAGTAATTGTCTTGTCTAATAACGTCGACCATCTCTTTCAGTTAATGTACAGTAGTACTTAAACTATCTTGGGCCTTGGTAGTTGGTAGGAGGACTCATCTTATGAATGGACTATGGGTTTTTATTTTTGGGTGTTGATCGAAACACATTGTCATTGGTCACCGATAACACAATATGGTGTATTTATTCTAATTTTAAATTTCTGATATTCCTGGATATAAAGGGTTGGAATCGGATTAGGTTTTGCGTGCACAGCCAAAAACCCTAGCCTTCGAAAACCCTAATCCTTAGGTGCTGAAAGTGTAATATGGCAAGAGCCATTTCCTCTTCCTGCACACGCCTCACAATGCGCCTCTTCTCCACAACCACCACAGCCACCGTGTTCTCCGTCACGTTACCCAAACCCTCATCACTCTCCCTCTCATCGCGTCGATTCCTCTTCCCTCTCTCCCATTCTATCGTCCCTCCCTCCACCCGCGTCGCCGGAATCCGGTGCCGCGTTAACCGCGCCGGGGACTCGGCTTACTCACCGCTGAACTCGGGGTCTTCGTCGTCGACGTTCAGCGACCGCCCTCCCACGGAGATGGCGCCGCTCTTCCCCGGCTGCGATTACAACCACTGGCTCATCGTCATGGAGAATCCCGGCGGTGAGGGCGCCACCAAGCAGCAGATGATCGATTGCTACATCCAAACCCTAGCCAAGGTTCTCGGCAGTGAGGAGGAAGCTAAGAAGAAGATTTACAATGTTTCCTGTGAGAGGTACTTTGGATTCGGCTGCGAGATTGATGAAGAAACTTCTAATAAGCTCGAAGGTATGTTTTCTTGTAGTTGAAGTTTTTGAATGAAAGTTTTTGTTATGTTTTGTGTTCACACTTTTTAATTTGTTTAGGGTTGCCTGGAGTTCTGTTTGTGCTACCGGATTCGTATGTTGATCCTGAGAACAAGGACTATGGCGGTGAGGGTTTAACGCTTTGTGTTTGTCAGTATTATAAGTGACTTGTTCTTCCAAATTTAATAATTATTCTGTTCTTCTAATTTATAGTATTTTCATCACTTTATGTATTAAGTGATTATGTATTACAGCATGTTTGTCTGTTTGAGAAACACATTTCCTTTTGAAAATGTGAAGCTAGGTTTTGATATTTGGTCTTTTAATTATGTTTATTTATTTTTCAATAATATGTCTGATTGTCAGTCCATGTTGATAAAGCTAGATTATATAACTTTAGCTTATGATGTATGGACTTACATCAAATGTCTCTCTAAATTGTTCTGTGCTTTATATACTCTGTGAAGATGCAGATCAGTGGAGATGAAATCTGTTTTCAGCTTTTGTATAGAGTTTTTATAATGTCTCTTTTTGACTTGTAATGCCTAAATGTACTCTATGGAGATGGATTATCACTTATTTGAAGTACAAAATCTTGTCTGCATCTGCTGCATTCTTTTTTACTTTGCCATATTGTTGGGTGTATTCTGGAATTGTTGTATTTGCTACCTTTCTCCCTTTTATTGGCAGTCCATCTTGGCAAAGCTAAAAACTCTCAAAAGGGTAATGGCTAGCTTTGAATGCTAATGGACTAACATAAAAATTCTCTTCTATCCTGTTTTGTTGCTTCACTAACTTATGGAGTTTCAGAATCATTGGAGTTGATACATAAACCAACCTGATATGCCTATTCTTCCAGGCCTGTATTTCCATTTTTCTTTTGAACAAATTTGAACTGAAAAAGTTGTTTGCATCTGCGACATTGCTTTGTCATACCATTGTGTGTTTTCTGGAAATTTGTTGTGTTTGGTTTCATGTTGGATTTTTCAGAATCACGTTAAAATACTATTTAACATTCTTTGGTAAAGTTTCACATGTTTGGTCCATGTTAAGGAATTGATTTTGAGTTGAAACAACTTTAGGTAGTTTTTGTGTTGGATTGAGTTTTTACTTCTAGCTTGCTTTTCTAAAGAAAACACCCAAATATAAATTACATCACTTCAAAATCAATTTTAACCAAAATCAATTTTGCCAACATTCATCCAAAGTTCGAAACACTCTATTTGCAATGATATGTTTGCATCCTGTTTAAAATTTTGTTGAAATAGTTTATTGAGCATTGTGGGCTGCAGCCTTAGGATAGGGTGATTAAAAAAATGGTATTTATTAATGTTCACTATAATTGTTGAGGAATGCCCTACTTTTTCTCTCTTTACTGACAGTCCATCTTGGCAAAGCTAAAAACTCTCAATGGGTAATGGTTAGCTTTGAATGCTAATGGACTCACATAAAACTTCTCTTCTATCCTGTTCTGCTGCTTCACAAACTTATGGAGTTTCAGAATCATTGGAGTTGATACACAAAACCAACCGATACCTCTTCTTTGAGGTCAGTAGTGTCAGGCTTAGGATAGGGTGATTGAAAAAATGGTATTTATTAATGTTCAATATAATTGGTGAGGATACCCTACTTTTTCTCTCTTTATTGACAGTCATCTTGGCCAAGCTAAAAACTCGCAATGGGTAATGGCTAGCTTTGAATGCTAATTGACTCGCATAAAATTTCTCTTCTATCATGTTCTGTTGCTTCACAAACTTATGGAGTTTCAGAATCATTGGAGTTGATACATAAAACCAACTGATAACTCTTCTTTGAGGCCAGTAGTGTTAGTTTTCTGTTTGTTTTTAGTAAATTAAGTTGAGTAGCAGTCCATCTTGGCAAAGCTAATAACTCTTGAGTAATGTTTAGTTTTGAATGCTAATGGACTTACATAGAAATTCTCTCCTTCAGTTCTGTTATTTCACTCATTTATGGAGTTGCAGAATTTTTGGAGTTGATACAAAAAAATAGACATTGCCTCTTTTCATGCTTGTGCATAATTATTTTAATTATAGTTCATATTTCAGTAGAATACTCATGTAATTTAGCAAAAATTCTTGGTCCCTGTTTTTTCTTGTGTTATGATTGAGCATTTTACAGTATGTTCTCTTTCATTTCCATGTTTTTATCCATTTCTCTTTGATATCTTAGTGTGAATATTAAATGATTGTCATATGATTCTTGTTTTTGTCCACTCGGCATGCACACAACAATGGCACTTTTATAAGTTGATTCAGTAAAGTAGGTCAATGGGCAAAGGCTAGGGTCGAGTCTATACTTAATAACAGTAAAGAGGTTCCCCCTGGCCTTGTTCTTCCCAAAACATTTTTGTGAAATTGTGTTACACCCTTGTTGCCTCTTATTATTCTTGGTTACCAATGGTCGTATTTTTTCATAATACATTGTCTCTAGTTAATAATTGGTTACAAATTTTGTTACCAAAATGATGCAGCTGAATTATTTGTGAATGGAGAGATCGTCCAGAGATCACCTGAAAGGCAGAGAAGGGTGGAACCACAGCCACAAAGGCATCAAGACAGACCAAGATACAATGATAGAACAAGGTATGTCCGACGCAGAGAAAACATGCAGTGAAGGACCAATTTGTGATAGGGAGAGGGATGTGATGTACATACACTATGGAAGTACTTTGTTACATGCACAATTTTAGTCTTGCCTATGGAGACATTCCATGTATTTCTGGTGGGGTAACTCAAATGTTTGTTGTCAAACTTCTATGGCTGTATCAGATGGACGCCTCTTTGTTATCTTTTTTACTATAAAAATAATCTTGGACTCTTTTCACGTCATTTTCTCTCCAACTTCTAGTTGCCATAGGTGATTTGGTTCTGATGAGTTTCGCATCTGATTTCTCTCAACTGGACAAGGAGAAGAGAATTCCAAAATTGTATTTATAGGTTAGGTTTCTCAACGCCAACAACACATCTTATTTATAAGTTATACTTAAGCTTAGTCTTTAATCTACACCCGGAAGCAAGTCAGACAGACATTGAAAATAGGTTGCCGACGGCATTGTTCCTGGTATTGTCCGCGGTAAACTCTAAAAAACCCGAAGTTATTTTTCTGCGTCAGGGAGTTTTGCTCTTCTAGGACGATTAACACTAAGCAAATTATTTAACTACGCAAACAAACAGTTAGAAGTATCCCAATCAGTGATTTTTTAATGATTTTTTACTGGAGTAATGAAGATGTAAATAAAATCCAAAACATCAAGAAAAACTAAATAAGAAAGCCACATCGTTGGGTTGTAACTCATACACCTTTCAATATATGCGATAAAATTTCTTTTACAACCCTTGCCACGACGAGTTGTTGCATTTACCTGCGAAACAACAAATCACAAAATTGAATAAATAATAACACTTTTGTTGAAATAACAAATCATTTGCTTAGCACCGGGAGTGAAAGCAAGGATAGTATGTTCACAGGTATGGCTCTCCGAAAATTCCATCTTCAAAACCTTCTTGTGTGCATTTGATAGGTTTGAATGATTTTAGCATAAACAAGAGATGAATCAGTGTGGGTTTATTTTGTTGGTAATTATCAAAAATTAACAAAATATAATAAAATAGTATTTGGTAGAAATCAAAGGTGGTGCTATGATAATGGTTTCGTGAAATTCATCGCATACATGGTATTATCCCTGTGCGAACTAAATGAAATTAAGTTCAGAACTAATTAAGTATATGAGGCTAGGCTGTTAGCTATTGTCAATTATCTAGCTTCTTGGACATGGATAGAAATGATGCACAAACTGTATTCATCTTTCAACCAACATAAAAGGAACAATAAATTATTAATTACATTATGGCAACATAAGAGAAACATTTATCTGTATTCTTTCTCCTCCTATTTCAGTTCACCTATAAAAAAGAAGTTAAAAAAAAGCTGGACTTTACAACCAGACTTGTAACTTACTATGAATCAATGATATATGTCAACAAAATAAAGTTGAAAGTGTTATCTAAAGGGTTCAATGGGAGAAGATTCTTCAAGAAAACCTGCTGCTTCAAAGCAATCAACAGCTTCCATTGCTGATGGCCCCAAATCAGCTTTGTAAAGCAGTCCAAGATTACCAAGCAGAAGGATTTGTTCTGTCAAGGCGTAGTGCATCGGTGAGAAGGCTTCTAAAAATTGAAGATGATTGACCACCAAGTTGTCTGAGTACACAGGCTGTGGATATCAAACTTGGCACATGGTTGCGCTCAATATCTAATGCTTTCCTAAATGATTTGAAAGCTTCTTGATGAAAACCTCTGGCTTCAAAAAGTAAACCTGTAAATTCTAACATGAATTTTGCTAGATGAAAAATTAAAGTTTGAATTGTAAAACAGGTTAGCTTCAGTAAAATTAAGAATAGATATTTTTCTGGAAAATTATGTTCTTTCCAAAATGTAGATTCTAACAAGACATACTTGCTTTTGGCAACAACTTGAAATATTACCCAAGTGGCTTAAGAAAGAAAAGTATTCCCAAGAAATCATATGCTATATTATAACGAGAACTCACACTTCAATATATACCATCAGATTTGAGCAAGTGTCGGCCACTTTTCACTAAGAATCTATATTATTTCTAAGAAAATAATGTAGAATGTAGATTCTATTAAGAGATACTTGCTTTTGGCACTAGAAAGATTACCAAGTGGCTAAAGAAATAGAGGTGTTCTCAAGAAAGTACGTGCTATAGTAATGCATCTTTGCTCTGGCCCACATAAAACCCAATAAGAAAAAAATACTTTTTCCATAGCTATTAATATAACGAAAATTCACACCTTTCAATCTACACCATCACATTTGTGTCAATGTTGGCTACTTTTCAGTAACTGAGAATCTATATCTTCAAATATCAATGACAAGAAAGAGACTGAACAAACATATAGACCTTTGAAGGCTAGGGAGCGAAGTTAGAAGATAAGAGATATACCTTTTGTGTGCCATCTAGAAGCAGAATAGGGATTAATAGCCTCAGATTTTGCAAGACAAACTTCAGCATTCTGCCACTTCGATAAGGCTGTGTACACATTGGCTACATCAAGCCATCTTTCCATTTCCAGACTTCTGTCACGGTTTCCCTTATTCTGTACAAAAGATAAATCAGAAAAGTAATTTATTATTCTACATATGTTAAAAGGTAGACTTTAAGTGAAGCTTCTAATCTTCCTTTCCCATTGATTATTTGAGTTATTAAAGAATCTAAGAGATATATTCTACATTTATCATTGACACATACCTTCACAACCTTACTTGCTGTGCCTAAACTTTTATTTTGGACCTGAAGAACTGAAGAAGAAAAGTATATGTATCAACTGCATTCTTTAATTTTCCTTGTGCAATCCGTAGTTTAGCTTTAGTTCTCAACAATTCTCCTTGATCCCATTCCCACTTTGGTCTAGAGCAGCATCTATAACAAGCTCTGCATCTACAAACTTTTGTTGAGCTGATAAAATCCGTGCTAGTAGAATATATTCACTAACACTAGATCCACCCTCAAGCTTAATCAGTTTCTTTGCATGATCAAAAGCAATTCTTAACTTCCTCTGCTCAGCATATTCTAGACAAAGATGAAGGACAATGTAAGGATCACTTTCCTCATCATTCCCTCGGAAGCTTTTAGAGCACTGAGTGCTTCAGACTGCATATGTAACGCCCCATCAATCATCAGGGTCATTACTAAACATAAACATCAATCACACAGAAAATTATCAGAGTTTAAGCAGTTTGGAAGCATAAACTAAGAGTGACGTCATCAAAAGTCACTTTCATATACACTGTACATATAATATGGTGAATATACATATAATCTGTGTTTAAGTACAAAATTGTACAAATACATCCACTCAGGGTACAACAAAACTAAACCAAAGGCAGAATACAAAATATCAGAACCACATGCTCAAGTCATCTATGCCTAAGGTTTCAGAATACAGCTATCCCTGCATAGGCTTCTTGCCTTAGGATCTATCAGCTCCTCCTGAGGATTCACCTGCAAAACAATAGCCCCACACAAGGGGTGAGATATAAAATCTCAGTAAACTCAAGGCCCTTGAAGGTATTTCCTTCCCCTGGTTCACTTTCATACATATACATGAAAATAGCATACCAAAACAATCCATATCAACATCAGTGAATCACTCAATCAATCATCATCAATACATGTTCACCTGACAACAATCAGGCTATACTCATGGCATACAGCCATTCATCACATATATCACTATCCTGCAGAGGCTACATCTATGTATATAGGAACATCTCCGCCCAGGGAGACTACATTTATATACTAGGAACATCTCATGGCAGGATCTCAATACATCTATCAGAGGCTACATCCGTATATATAGGAACATCTCCGCTTGGAGGCTACATCTATATAACGGGAACATCTCTTTATAATGAGGCTACATCTGCAGATATAGAAACATCTCCAACCAGGAGACTACATCTATATCGCAGGAACATCTCATAATCTGTCTCAATACAATTGCCTGAGGAGGTTACATTTGTAGATATAGGAACATCTCCAACGAGGAGGCTACATCTATATCACAGGAACATCTCACATCAGGTCTTACTCATACTCATGTCATCTATCCTACTACAATAGGTTTCAATAATCAACCATGCAAAACGGTAGCTAACCAAATCATAGCCATACACATCAACCACCCATCTCAGAGTGCAGCTCACAGATTAAGCATATCATATCAATTCACATCAATTACCCTCTCACAGGGTACAGAACACCATTCAGTAATCAATCATAACAATATACAATTTCCATATACATGCATTTACTCACATCAGAACCATCACCCCATTTGGTGCATGGTGGAACACAGGAAAGGACGCACATACAAGAACCAAGAGCTTACCTGCTCTAGGCAAAATACCGGCTCTCCCGGCCTCGTGGTCACCACCACTAGAACTATCAAGCTCACGTCCTACAAAACCCAAATACACAATGTATCAGTAACGGTCTTAAGCCGTTAAATCGAAAGGAAACCACAATTCCTTCCCCATAACCTATAACAATCACTTCACAAGTGATTCTCAGACCCTCAGAAGGATCCTACTCAGCCTACACAAGACTCCAGAGCCTCTTCTAAGACTCTGATCAAAGTATATCCCTGCCTATACAGATCAATTCCAAACTTCTCATTATCACCAATTCCAGCTTACAAACCACCTCTATACTATCTAATGAGCAACTTTGTCAACTGCTCTAAGATTCATATTAGCCAAATAATCACCCTTTTGTCTCTGCTCATACATACTCAGAGTCAAAATCAAACTTCATCAATAATGATGACTCAAGGCTCTAACTTCATCAGAATAAACCTCTGAACACAAAACTCTACAGAGTCCAAGCCTAATAACGGCTCTAACACCTCCAAAAACACCTCTCAAGGTATTCAAAACCAACCAAAAACCCAAACACAGAATCAACGGCTAAGGCTCGAGTTTCTTACCTCTGTGTAGTTCAGACACACCAGTGAATCACTTTCCCTAAGGTAGATTGCTCAATCAAAGCTTCCTTCGCTTCTGATTCTTCAATTCCAAGGACTCCCTTAGAAATCTCGATCTCGCCGTTTACCGCCTCTTATCGAGAATAAAGTTAGGTCTCTAGCTTATCTTGAGGCTCTGAACACTTTCTTAGTTGGGTCAGAGGTGTTTAGATGAAAGATGGAGAAGATACAAAGTTCCAAAGTCCATCAATGGCTTCCCTCTCTCTCTTCCTCTCTTTTCTCTCTCATCTTCGTCCAAAATGAGTTATTTATAAAACTGAACCGAAAGTCCCGCGCGGTTCGCGCCAGGTGTCGCACTGATCGTGCCATGGTTCGAATAACCCGCGCCATCAGCGCCAAATCCACGCGGATAGCGTGAAATGACTGCAAGGATTGGCCTGTTTCAAGCTTCCCGCACTGATCGCGCCCTATCCCGCCCTGGTCGCGCTACAGGTTCGAACAACTCACGCTTTTAGCGCCACAGCCACGCGAATAACATGAGATGGCCTCCAGCATTGGCCTGATTCAACCATTCCACGCGGATCGCGCCATGCCTCGCGCTAACTGCGCCATCTGTTCGAATCTGTTTTCTACTTCTCTTAAGCTTCCTTTAAGGGATTCTAATGTATAATTATGGTTCTCAATCTCAAGCTTAATCCTATGCTTAAAATTCAAGGTATTACCGCATAAAAACCTTCTCTGATTCTGAAGCAGTTAACCTGGATTTTGATGAAAATAGAACACCTAGTAAGCAATTTGCAATAGCTACCATCTGCATGCACTTTCCATACAACTGAGAAATGGCTTTGCAAGAATATTTGATTCCTTCTTCAATGCAAACCTTGCTGTCAGCACAAATTTTTGAAGCTAGAAGCAATTCCTTTATGCAGTTTGAGTTCCCTCTATGATTCAAAGAGTTCCTCAGAAGGTCCAAAAAAGTGATATGTTCACCTTCCCCACAGTAACAAAGAGCTAGAGTATAGTATCTTTCTTTTCTCTCCATGCTTTCAGGAAGCGATTCCTCGATCTGTTGAGCTAGAGTCATGAATTCCCCAGAAACACTTAGAGCAAAAGAAAGGTAATCAATTAATGAAGGGTCCCATACAATGTATCTAAGAATAGATTTTCTCAGCAGATTCAAAAGCAGAAGAACAGCCTCTTCTATGTTGTTTCTTGGCACAAAGGAACCATCCAACTGAGAGCCAACCACTATACAGAAGAAAAAAAGCAAATTCCTTTTGAATTCTTGCAGTGGCTTCAATGTCAAGATTCCAATGATAAAGCAAGGCCCTCCTATATGATAAGATAAAATCTTGTGGAGAGCCTGCAAGCTTCCACAACTCTGGAAGCAGTTCTACAGCATTTCCCACTGCCTCTAGTAGGTTACAGTCTGAAACAAAGTTTTCAGGCCACCCTTCTGGTAAAGCAGATTCAACAGTGTCTAAAATAGTTTTGCATGACTGAGCAGCATCTGCAAATAAATAATAAATTACTGTTACAAACAAAACCATATACTTCAAACTAATTGAATGATCTTTTTATTGTTCAAAGGAATTAGAGGTCTTTACAGAAACACAGAAACTAGAGACTTTAAAGATAATGTGCAAGATCATTAAGATGGTATGCATGGATATACTTAAGAGCTAAGAACAAGATGAAAGAAGCACCTTGAAACCTTCCAAGATCCTGCAACGATTTAGCCTTGAGAAAGACAGCTTCAAGAAGTAAACTAACAGCATGCATTGACATAGGAGGCATTGCATCACTTTGCGAACGGCTTCTATTGGGTTCACATCTTCTAGATATAGAAACTTTCAACTTGGGAATGACAGCAGCAATATCTATTCCTTCAAACACATGAAGTGCAGCTTCGATATTGCCTTTCTGATACTCAAGTCTTCCAAGCAATGCTCTGGCTTCCTATTGTGGAAAGGTCCTTTAGTTTCATCTTTATAATGAAGAGGCTTCCCAAGTATCAATAAAATCAAATATTGGGATGAGGCCCTAATTTCTTACCCAAAAAACTACCTGATAGCTAAGAAAGAAGCATAGAAAGCTAACATATGATACAAAAGAAGATAAAGTTCATTTAGGGGTCAATTGTTGCACCCTTTAAGTCTAATTGCAGACATATGTGAGCATGAAATCTCATCATTTCCAATAAATGCACATACCACTTATGTATCACTTAAAACATTCCAAACACCAGAACTCTGTTCCGAAAAGTCATTCAACTTTTCTTTTGAACAGTGCACAGACCAGAGAACTCGGTTGTAAGGTAAGTGCTTTCTCACTAGACCAAAAGCCTAAGCTCCAAGTGTGAGAGCAAATTTTTCTTATGGACTTGATTTTATCGTTCACATTGAATGATTTCATTTAATATTTTAATTGTTCCAAAGTACTCCAATATCATAGAAGTAATTAAATTCAGTTTTTCTCGTTATGTCACTGTTTTCAGCCTTCAATATCATAGAATCTATTGCAATAAAATAGAGCATGTTTGGGATGGTAAGTGCATGCTAAGATGAATTATTGTTGAGGAAATATATATATTATTTTTGTGTGTTCTGCCAAAAAGTTATTTTATTTCTTCGAAATAACGAACCAGATCAAGCACCTATCACTATCAGCATCATGGATTAGAATGTTAAGTTCAAGAATCTTAAGATGATGCTATATGGGTAAATAAAAAGGCAAAAGAAAACTTTATCTGACCTCATAGTTCAAATAAACACTTTCACGGAGAGAGGACCCTGCTTCTTCAATGTTGGTATTGTCCACCTTTGTGCCAATTTCACCAGGTCGAGATGATAAACCACCACTTACCGAATAGTCCCTCGTTGCCAGTGACTCTGATGAATAACTTAATTCATCTACTCTTAACTGCTCCCCCGAACATATACACTTGATCATTTTTCTCAATCTTGTACTAATCTGCTTCTTACTTATCAAACTCGTAGCTCTCATACTGAAACATCCCACTCGATACTTCCTGAAACATCATCATAGAATAACATAAGAAGAGTTGAACCACGTCAAGCTGAATGAGTGTACTTGCCACACATATATAACATATTTGCAAACAACCTTAAAAGAACATGGGCATTTCTAAGTCTTACTGTATCAACTTTTGACATCAAATTTTGTGCATTTGCTTGCTTTCAAGTACGCAACGCAATTCCAGGTTAAAATCATGGTTTTTTTCAGAACTGACAGGACCAAGTCAATAAAGTCAACCAACCCAAATCAAGGAAATGATCAAAATTCAACATTTACACACCCAACTGGCTGATCAACAAAACTAAGAAGCAAAACAAGTTGCTTTTTTTAAAATAAAATAAAAACAGAAACGATCAAACTACCCACGACGGCCATATTATAGTGAATGCAATGGCGAAGTGTTGCAAAAGGAAAGAGGTGATTTTATTTGTTTACCTAAAGTTGAATAATGTGAGGAAAGCCCTTATCTGTATCAAAGAGAGAAGAAGAAATGATAGTAAAACAACGTAAAAGAGGTAAAAAGGAGGAAAAAGTAGCTTTTCCATCATATAGACTTAGCCCACAGGACAAAAGAAAATCATATTCTTCTGTTAAATTAACCCATTAAGAAAGTGCTCCCTTGAAATGATTTTCTCTTGTGAAGCAAGAATCCAAAGCTGCAGATGCTTTAAACAACTCTTTTTGTCTGTTTTGGTAGTTTTGGTAATTTTCAATGTTGCCGTATGTGTTGAGTTTGACTGCTTGTTCTGATAGCTCCATGTTTTAAATAGTTTGTGACCCATGCAGTGCATTAAATTTTGCATATCTAATTTCTGAACACTAAACTTTGAATCTTCTACCCATAGTAAAAAGCACGACTTGTTCATTACATTTTCACACTATTTTTTAACAAATATTCTTTCTGAAAACGGCACTGTTGACGAAGACGACTAATGACAAACTAGCATGAGCTATTATTCTCTATTGTCGTCGGTGAAAATTCTCACATATTTTTTTGTAAGGTGCTTGTTTAACTTACTCCAAGCAAAAACAAAAGTGAATAATTTCATTATAAGAGTTTGGTGTAATTAAAAATTTAGATCAATAACTTTAAATCTTATTTTTATTTAAGATAATTTAAACCCCACTTATACATATTCATTAATGAATAAAATGCTTGTAACAATTTTTTGCTGTTGATCAATGTTAATTATAAATTTTATTAGTTAGAAGATTCAAATCCATCACTTTTCGAAAAATATTCCTACAGCGCAAAACAAAACAAGCGTAATTTTTTAACACACCTCATTTTCTGAATTTACCTTTAATCCTTATACTTATCTTCATTTTTTATCACTACGTACATCCATATTTTTTTTCTTTCTTATCATCCTTTAATTTTCTCGATGGAATGTATACACGATAATGGGCTAAATGTAAAAATTTAGGAGTATTTTATTTTAAAGGTAAATAATGTTTTTTAATAAAATTAATTTAAATTATTAAATGCAATTAAAATGTATGTTAAATTTAGTTTTAACTATAATCTTTTCTTAAAATGTACTATGTTTTAGTTGAAAACCATGAAAAATGATTTTTGTAATAAAAGGCAAACGGCCACTTATAGCATGGAAAATACCAGAAAGACCTTAATAGTAATAATAATAAAAATACCAGAAAGACGCAAAACTGACATGTATTCAGTCCTTTTAAGATGCAGCCTTTGGGGAAATCCATATCTGATCGTAGAATAGGCCGTCCCTATATATTATTTTTATTTTTAATTTTAATTCCTACACCAATTAAAATGGAATTACATTTTAATTTCACATTAAAAAACGTTTAAGAGTGGTTAGTTCCTGCATTCTACCCATGTCATAGAGTGTTTATTTGCCATTATTTTGCACTTAACTTTTTATATATAGAATTTGCATATAAAAAAATTGTTGTCCGAGTCCAACAAAGTTTTCTTAATGTTATGTCAAACTTAATTAGATTTTGAAATTAATTGTTGTTCAATATATGAATTTTGTATATATTTTGTAGGTAGGTGGGCGACTTGAAGTCATCTTGTAACTTCGAATTAGATAACGAGGACGATTAATAGTGGGAGTGATGAACACTTATAAATACTCAGATACACACATTTTAAAATTTGAAAGAGTGACAACATTTTCTCTGAAGATGAAACGTACCAGATAAAAATGAAAATTATGGGATATTTATAAGTGTAGAGCAGAGAGAATTAACAAATAAGATTGTCTTAGATGATTCCTGTCCTCATTGTTAAGAGACTTACACTTTTAATTAATTGCAAGAAAGAGGTGCTTTTACTTAGAACAGGTAGATGTAGAGCACAAAACGTTGCCATGTTAGTGTTGAGTTTTGATGTTTCAGTTTAACATCTAATCAAGAAAAAATTATTAGATTATTTGTAATTATCATTCGATCCTTGCTTTTAATTAATCTATTCATGAAACGTAATCAAATATTATTAATTTTTGTTTGTAAATTGAAAAACTTAAATATTCGTTACATAAAAGTTAATCGGGACAATAAATAGGTGGTAGTTCAGAATTACCTAATGATTTTTCCTAAACAAGAGAGTAAAAGTTTGTAGGATTGAGATACTTTTATACCATGACGTAGAGTATAGTCGATTGGGTTATGTGTGTGTAGTTTTCTATTTGAGCTTCGTTGGGCCAATAATATATGGGATCTTGGAACGTTGGGGGTTGCTATTTGCCTGTCTTTTATACTCTTCACACCTTTTATATTTTTTGAAAATTTAAATAATTCTTAAATTGTCTCCATATTCACAACCAAAACCCAGACTAATTAATGACCTACCAATTGGATTAGTGATCCATTAATCCACTATCTCAACCTATCTATGACCGGGTTTCATAAGATTGTGCACAACCCTCTCTTTAAAAACATTTTCCTTTTTCTCCTTTCACTCTGACACCCTCTAGCCGCACCCATCAATCTCACTTGTTCATCTTCTTCAAACATATTCTCACACCCTCTATCATTTTCTTGTTTTATCTTCAATAAGCATTGTTTTTTCTTATCCTTCATTATCTTCTTCATGTGAGTTTTCGCACCTCCATTATTTCTTCTCTAGCAATATTTTGTTTGTTAATTTTTTGTGTTGTTTATTTAACAAAAAATAGTTTCCATTATGTCAACATATACTATGGAAATAGTTTTCATAATATAGTCATAAGTTATGGAAATTATTTTTTGTCAAATTGGTGACAGCAAAAAAATTAAGCAAGAAAATAACAATGTTAAGAGAAAAAGAAGGAACTCATGATGAGCAGGTAATGAGAGCGAAAATGAGAAGATGAAGGGAGTAGAGGTGAGGGGTAGAGGGTGTTAAAAAGGAAGGAGAAGTGAAGGAAAAAGGAATTTAGGTATTATAATTTATTTTTAAAAAATATCCATAGATTTGTGTTTATTGGAGGTATCATAAAAAAAAAAAGAAGGAAAAGGTGCATTGTATAACCAACAACTATTTTGAGTATTTTTCATTTTTATTAAAAATATGGTCTGCATGAGTGGTTTTATTTTATAATTGGGCTTGGTGATGGTGCTTCAGTTTGTTGGAGGCTTTGCATCTCATGCAGTGACAGAAGCTTTGCTAGGATAACAATCATTTATGGCTGTGGTGTAGATGAGTTCAAATTATTCGGTTGAGGAATTAAATCATCAAGTGTATATTGTGTTAGTTAGGATATTCTTCAACCGATCCAAGTCGATGCAAACCGCGGTGACCGAATCGAAAAATTGATAACCGAAATAATCGAAAATCGAAAAATCGAAAACCGAAAAAAAAAATAAAAAATTTTCACTAGATTGAATCGGTTTTCGGTTTGGCTAGTGAAAAATTGTTCCTTATTTTGTCCAATAAACATGTTTGTCCAATGAAAATTAGAAAATGGTGTTTGTTTTTATCCAATAAATGTATTTGTTTATGCTAGATACTTCTTATTTTGATAAAAATAAGTCTCATAAGTTTTATTTTTAGACTTTTTAAAAAACTGAAAACCGATTCAATCCAAATTAAAAAAAATTGGATCGGATTGGATCAGATTTGAAAAAAATTTCAAACCAAATATATGATCAAATTACTAAATTGAAAAGATTGAATCGGATGATTCTTTGTTTCAAAATTGATCTAATCCAAACCGCAAACAGCATGGTGTTAGCTAAGACTTAATATGGCAAATTCTAGCATGGACAAATAGAAAAGGTCGTCCACCGGTACTCCAAATTTTTTCAGCCATTCGATTTGATATTTTTTGAATTGGAGAAATATGTACCGTCTAGATGTGAAAAAGATCTGGTTTGTACGGAATTTGTTATCAATGTGCGAATAGTGTGTCATTATTTTGTTTTTTCTGGAAATGACATTTTTGTCCTACGATAGAAGAAGGTCTCGTCTGGATGACAATTGTTTGTGGAAGTGGTGTCCGAATCCCCATCCCCGTCCCCGCCTCCGCCCCCGCCACGCTCCTCCTCCGTCGCGGTTGCGTCGACCGCCACGCCGCCGAGGTCCCCTACGTCGCCACCGACACCGTCAGCCTCAGCGGCAGCGCCGACTTCGAGGTCTACGAGAACGACAAGCTCTTCCTCTGTGGCTCCTTGGAGCCCCTCGACGCCGATTGGGGAGCCGGCTCAGGCTTCCAGGTGGGACATGGACTGACACGTGGCGGCCGTCAAGTCGGATCGGGGCGCTTCGCCTTCTTCAGGTGGCGGCTCGGGGTTTCCGCGCCGTCGATCGAGGTCTACGTCGCCGGGTGCTGCTCCGGCGTGGCGATGATTCTGAGCAAGACGATTCAGATGAGTCCGAGGAGGAGAGTGCCACGGCACGCCACGCTGGATGCAATACCTGAAGATGAGGAGATGATTGTGTTGGAAAAGAACCGTGTCAACGGGTTTGTTCCCAACCGTTTCTGCAGAGGCTGATTGAAACCCAAAAGTGTTTTACGAGTTTCCAAGGAGGATATAAAGTCCCCTTTACCACACCAAATACAACACAGAAACCACTTATATTCATTGGGGGTATTATTGTCTTTTAATATTTATTCTATTCTAACGAATTTGCCCACCCTAGAATCCTCCGACCTAAACCCGGTGTCAAGTTATAATGGGTACTTTGTTAATTAAGATTGTTGACTTTTTGTTGTTCCAAAAAGTTTGCGTCTATCTTTATGTGTGTGTCTAGTTATCAGGTAGAATAATTTTCATTTGCTGATAAACAAAAGGGGAAAATTTTATAACAATGTAGTACGTATACATCAACGAAATGGATAACCTCTGTTTGTGTTGCTGGTAGCTTTCCTTATTGATATATGCACTGAAGCGTCCATTATCTTAGATGTCATGAAATTGACATACACGAGATGATGATCGATCAATAGGTCCAAGTTATTTATAGCTATTCTAATTATAACGGGTACACTTGCTTATCTCCTTTATACGCAGATATAAAAGTAGAATGTGAATATGACTTTCCAAAATTATTAGGTATATAGTTGCCTATATAAAGCCCTATAATAAATGCTTCCTTTTCTTATATTGCGACCTGAAGAAAAACTAAAATGATTATTATATGTGTACTCGGTTTCCAAACCGCGTATTCGAATACATGGGCGGATCCACATTCAAACCTCTTAAATTTTCGAGATAAATTATTAATATACTTTTTATTTTAATTTTTTTTACAATATATTCTTTTAAAGTGGTTAGAGGATTTACAGATATATAACTATTAAAAAGGTGGGCGAAAAAATTTTGTATTAAGGAGTTGATAAATAATATTATTTTTACAAGTCGTGATTCAATTTATACGTTAATAAAAGTAATATTTTCTTTTTCTTACGAAGTTAGCATACTAAAATCTCTGATGCTAGATATATTCTCCAAATTTATATTTATAACTTCCTATATATTATATATATATTTCTATGTTCTCTTGTATCTTATATGAATATTAGAAAATCTTTTAGATTATAATTTATAATTATTTATTTTTTAAAATTTATTCTATAAAAATAAATTTCATTATTGCTATCTTCGAACCCTCGCTACTAAGTATGTGACTGCCACTAGTACTCCTTAATTATTTTTCTAGATTCGTAGTTTTGTAGATTTCAGGCTGTATTCGGTAGAAGTGAAAGTGAGTGATGTAAAGAAATAAGTGGAAAGCAGGATTTTCGATTGTTCCATACCAATGAAATTACGAGGAAAGTTGCCGGAATATGGAGGGTCTTACACATTTAACTTTTACTCTAAAAATGACATGAAAGTGTATAGAAAGTTTGTGATCTTTCATCTAATTTCAAAACTACCTTTTATCTGGTGGGAGAGAGGACACTATTTATTTTATTTTATTTTGAAGCATAATTTTAACCTATGACTATACTATGGAAACTAATTAAGCTTTGTGACGGATTAAAGATGAGTAGAAATAATATTACAGAAGCATTATATGAATAGATAATTTAATTTCTTTTAAAGAAAGAAAACTTTTTATCGCAATTATTTTTTATTAATTAATCAATTAATTAATTTTTAAAAATGAACTAATTATCCATTTTGATCTTAGTCGATCACATCAGCAAGTCAACTTGAGTCAATTCATGGTAGACCCCCCTAAAATAACTATCAAGCCTCGTTAAGCTAACACAAAATTCAGAAGATTAATGTCACTTGAGATGCTTGAAGTTGAAAATGATTTTCCTGCCATTTCTTCTTCTCATTGAATACAAAAATAATACATATATGATATACCTCTCTGATTCTTTCCTTCAACGTTAATTATTACAAGAAACAGAGTACATTAATATTATGAAACCAACATTAATAATTAATTCTTTCTTACTACCACAATATTTTTCAGTAAGCCAATTATCATGGCTAATACAAGGACGTTAAAAATATCACTTTGTCATGCATGCAACGTTGGCAACGCTCTAGTGATGTCCAATTCCACCACCACCTCCTCCGCCAAATCCACCTCCTGCACCAAACCCTCCTCCTGTTCCTCCGCCAAATCCACCACCCGCACCTCCTCCTCCACCGCCTCCGCCACCACCTCCACCTCCACCAGCGCCACCACCAAATCCGCCACCAACACCACCGCCAAAACCTCCACCTTTACCTATTCCTCCTCCAATGCCACCACCTTTTCCAATTCCACCTCCAATGCCACCACCGGAACCTCCTCCAACACCCCCACCAAAACCTCCACCTGCTCCTATTCCACCACCGGAACCTCCTCCAACACCTCCACCAAAACCTCCACCTTTGCCTATTCCACCTCCAATGCCACCTCCTTTTCCAATTCCACCTCCAATGCCACCACCGGAACCTCCTCCAACACCCCCACCAAAACCTCCACCTTTGCCTATTCCACCTCCAATGCCACCTCCTTTTCCAATTCCACCTCCAATGCCACCACCGGAACCTCCTCCAACACCCCCACCAAAACCTCCACCTTTTCCTATTCCTCCTCCAATGCCACCTCCTTTTCCAATTCCTCCACCAACACCACCACCCTTTCCAAAGCCACCACCACCACCTAAACCTCCACCTTTGCCAATTCCACCTCCAACACCACCACCTTTTCCAATGCCACCACCAAAGCCTCCACCTCCACCCTTACCTATACCACCACCTTTTCCAAAACCACCACCAGCACCTCCTCCAACACCACCACCCTTTCCAATACCACCACCAAAGCCTCCACCTCCACCCTTACCTATACCACCACCTTTTCCAAAACCACCACCAGCACCTCCTCCAACACCACCACCCTTTCCAATGCCACCACCAAAGCCTCCACCACCACCTTTACCTATTCCACCACCCTTTCCAAAACCACCACCAGCACCTCCTCCAACACCTCCTCCTTTTCCAAAACCACCACCACCTCCTATTCCTCCACCTTTCCCAAAACCACCACCACCACCTTTACCTATCCCACCACCAAGCCCTCCTCCTTTACCAAACCCTCCACCGGCACCACCTCCACCGCCAAACCCTCCTCCAGCACCACCTCCACCTCCGAACCCGCCTCCGGCTCCTCCTCCTCCTCCTCCCCCAAACCCACCTCCACCTCCGAAGCCACCACCGGCTCCTCCTCCCCCACCAATTCCAACACCGAACCCACCTCCCTTCCCAAACCCTACATTCTTTTCTTCATCATTTCCCACAGTTGCCACATTCCTTGCAACCACGTTGGCCACAAAGACATTGGCACAAAGCAACAACAACAAAGCTACTCTCTTGTACCTCCGCAACATTTTTAATTGCTGCTATCAACTCACTGACACTCTTCAATATCCTCGTTGTTGGTTGAATTTGCAGAACTTCGAAGACGTTTTTATAACGCAGAGAGAGAGAGGGTCCTATATCACAATCACAAGCTGGCCCCTCTACGACTTTAATTGATTTCAACTACTAACTGTTCATGGCATTTAATGTCACACAATTATTCATCGCGTGTTCGGTGCACCTGCCTTCAACACCAAAGAAGTAGTAAAGTTTAAACTGCAAAACTTTGTACTACTACTGGACTGACACAATAAAACTAGCGCCAATTTGAAATTCACACATGGTACTCCTACTACTTACTATCATGTGGACTGTAGTCTTTTTCCCATTGGCCAACCTCTTGCAAGTATGCCATAACTGTTGTCCATTTAGCTTAGCAACACTCCTAGTTCTATTTCTGCAACTTGTCTCCATGTCGGTGTAAGTTGTAGTATTCCCATTCATCTTGTATGCATGCCTTAATTGTTATATCCAAGTGTACTTCATAGGTTATCATATGTCTAAATGAAATAAGCGTCGTTGCATGGATGTTTCTCTAATTTCTACAAGTTAGATTCGATATTTTGGAAAGTATATTTATTTTACACATATATTTTGTGCATAATCTAATCAAATCATTCACTAAATGTGATGCTAGTACGTAGCTTGTCAAAGGAGTGTCCCAATTATTATTATAAGTATGAACGTACTTAAGCATTATGAATTAGGTGGTTGGTTGGGCTTTTATTATTCTTCGTAAGTGCATGTCGACTGTGGCAATACCTGAAATTCTCGTTTTGAGAATTGAAAAATATCTTAGACTAGATTCTATGGGTACAAAGTCTGAACATTGTGTTATAAAACCAATAATCTAAATCTGGGTTAACTCGGGTTAGGCAAGGTACATATAGTAAAGATCATGGGCCCAACCCAAGTCAAACAGAAAAATTAAGTGTTAGAAGGATTCACATCGAAGTTTAGGAACAAAGGTGTGCTTTGGTGAAGCATTGCATGTGCTGGGCAGATGCAAAATTTATTGCCCGGTGGAATTTTGTTTTGTTCTCCAAATCTGTGTGTGGCTGGCATCCATATCTCAGCAAATTAAGTAATCGGATAAGGGAAAGAAAGACCCACCGAATTAGCCTAGAATTCAATTAATATTACTTAATTTTATTTCGCTTAAATATTGTTTACTTTACTTTAATTACATCAGTTATATATTCGTGGAGAAAATTCTGAATATTATACATGTCCTGTACGAGATATTAATTATGGTCACATTATATATGTTGTCTTGTCTGTGGAAAATCTTTAGTTGTAATCCTCTTCCCTGATGTCTAGACCTATATACATTCAATGACAAACATATGCAGTTATAACAACATGTTTGATTTTCTTATTATCTAGTATTTATATTACAATTAATTACTAAAAATAATTTTATAATCTGCGTGAAGAATAATAAGTAACTCAAAATGGAAGAAATTAATCCAGAATAACAAAATGTGATCATGCTTTTTTAATCAAGAGAGTACGTTATGCCTCTTATCTTAATGTTAAACAGATAATTTGAGGTTTCGGTATTTAATTAACCTGACATTATTACTCCGACAGTAATATTGTATATAAAATTTTAATTGTTTATGGAAGCAGAATCTGGCACGGTATCATTTCATTTCCTTTTGGCTTTCGCTAGTACGTAGCAGTAAGATATATATAGACACATATATATAGATATAAGAAGCAAAAATTAAATGCCGATCTCAACTAACATCCAATTGGAAACTGCAGATATGAGTTGTGCAGATTAGAATTCGTTTTCTAGCCTCCAAATGTGACCAAGCTGTCCCAGTGTTGAATCAGACAAGAATTAGCTATCAATAGTAAACGTTAATTTGTTTTGAATATATACAACCGTAAAAGCAAAGACCTATATCTCCTTTTTTAAAGTAGTTAAACAAAGTTCATGTACAGTACAGATTTCGGTCATTAATTAGAACTTTAACAGAAAAAGCAATTAGTCTTCCTTTTTAAAGTTAATTTTTAGCGGAGTAAAAAATGATGAGTTTTTGCAATCTTGGGGAATCTATAAAAAAACTTAACTTCTAAAGACTAAAAGCACTATTAAGCACAAGAATCGCTCTGCAACACCATTTATCATATCTCAACTCTCACCAGTGAATTTATTCTCCATTCCTATATTCCACGTTCCCAATCATACATATAATACCTATTGTTTGGAGGCAGTACGATTGTGCAGGCGAATGAAGGTAATGATGAGGAAGGATTAAGGTATATGAGATGGATTGAAACTAGGGATAACAATGGGATAAGTCTGGTAGGACAAGCACTCTCATCATCCGTTTCGTTGGATGAAAATTTATCCCGTTTCATATATGTACTTATATTTATTTAGCAGGTGTTTACAAACTTTATAAATATTCGAAAGTATATGCATGGTATTCATGAATATTTGTTAAAATACAAATTTTTAACTATAAATAAATAAAACAAAACTAACAGTAAAAATTTTGAAAAAATTATATATGTATACTAAAATAAATAATTTTAAAACATATTCATACTAAAAAAAATTTGAGCAACTTATTTTATAGATAACTAAATTTATTTAAATAATTACAAATTGTTGGTACTCACGGATATATGTACCTTACTTTCCGCCCTAGCTTGTCTCGTTAATGAACCGGGAGAGAGAAAATAATTATTTATTTTACTTGCAAATATTCATTAAGTTGTTCATTTTCAAATTTTCAATCCATATCAAATTATACCTTGCGAAAATCCATGCATACATATTTTTTTTATCATTCTTAATTAAATCTGATAAGGGTAGTTTAATTTAGAATTTTATTTTATAAAAATAGGAAAAATATAAATATAAATATTAAGGAGTTGCAAAAGTTAAGGCCTACTTTTAAATTCATCAAGGCAGACGACCCAAGCCTGTTTATTTGATCCACGAAAAGAGAGCTGACCCAAACCCACTAGCAGGATATGCAAAATGCATTCAGGGATAATCATACAACCAAAAAATGAAAAGAAAAGCCATGAAAGATTCTCCCTCATGACTCCCGCATTTCTTAATTATTTCATTTAAAAAATCGATTAGAAGAGAATTAACTTTGGAAATCGATGATTTTTTCTACCTTACTAGATGTGCAGATAAAGTCAAAATATACATTCAAGAAATTAAAATGATGAATGTAACATTTATTGTAAATTATATCTTTAATATTTGTTTTTTTTTTTTTAGACAACAACAAAAAAAAGAGAAGAAAAATAGCATGACAGATAAAATATTACATCCTTGTAAAGCAAGTTCTTATCTCATCAGCAACTAATGTTTAGATTTTAGTTGGAGGTTCGTGTAAAACAATTAGAGATTATACTCCCTTCGTACAAATTTTAGCTAAGAAGTTCGTACAAATTGATTTTTCTCCAAAAAAAGGTATATAAGGGGATAATGAGTTGCGTGTTCTTATGCATGAACTCCCTGGTGAAACAGCAAGTTCATTTAGCAAAGTGGTGACATCCTGTTGCGTCACAAAAAACTTGTGTTGATACTCACATTCACAGCAAAGCTACTCAAGGTAACTTCCAATTTTCACATCTGTTACGCGCATTTTCCCTTGTCAAGACGTGGTGGAATTGAACCAAACACTCCATTCGATCACCTAGAGTGAGATGGATTATGTTGTAAGGAATCTGAATAGTAATCCACTTGTCAGTGACCAGCTTCCCAACAAAGTTTAGGGCTAGCTACGAGCTCAACAGAGTTACATACTATATAGAATCTAACCCACACTAACATAAAATCTCATCAGAATATGTTAATCAAAGACATGAAAAAAAAAGTTTAAAAAATGAAAACGTTGCTTTGTAAGAATGAGAATATAAGTTTTGGAGTATCTTATTGTTTTGTTAGATGAGGATATTGTTTTTTCACAGTGTCTCAAATAGAATTATCTAAAAGAAAGATATATCTTAGAAACAAAAAGAATAATTAAAATGAAATGTTTGAGTGATTATTTATTCAATTAATTAAGTGAACAGATATTAGTTCAAAAGCTTGGGTAAATGCAAAAACCTGGGAACCTCTAATCCATTATAGCATAAAAATTAGAATTTTGAAAAAAGAGGAAATGTTTAAATAAAAAATCAGGATAGTATTTTTTTTTATATGTATATATGACAGATATTAAGAGATTTATAACAATTCACATGTTTTACTCAACCAAATAAGTTAGATTATTGTTAGAACAATATTCATAAATACACTAAAAAAAGGACAAAAAAAATGCAAAAATGGAAGGTTAATAAACTGGAGGAAAATAATAAAGATTGGGATATATAAGAGCATTCAATTTTTATCCTCATTTTTACAAAACAAGTTTTCAAAACCTAAAATGAATGACAAAACTTGACAATATAAGTAATGGTTTTTTTTTTTTTTTTACCTTAAATCTGTATCAAATAATAATCTTCCATACTCACAATAAAAGGGTCTTAGACACAGTAAAGAAAGAGTACATTAATTGCGCAGTCGAAGACATTAATGCTCATAAAAATGAGACAGTGATAAAATCATTTGAATTAAAAAGTTTGAGGAATCTTCAATATAAGGTGAGATAAAAAAAATACAAATACATTTGAAGCATTTGATATTTTGATTTGAAAGTTTTTTATTTTATATTTCTTAAAAGACCGAAGATTTACAATAAATATAAATTATGGAATAAGAATAAAAAAAAATAATTACTATTAAAGGACAATTACTAACTAACAAAAATATATGTTTGAAAAATTACTTATCTTTGAAATACAGGAAAGAGAAATCAATTTCAAACTTATAATTCACTTTTCTTTAATAAAAAAAGTATTCAAAGTATTCCTTACTTGACTAATAGAATTAATTCATTTAATTTTAAAGTAAACATTGAAATAATATATATGAATCATACTAATGTACATTTTAAATATATTGATTATGTAATAAACATTTAATTAATTACTTTTAAATATATGATATTCCTATATTATAAATTTCAAAATAAAGTTTGAAAAATGTATTTCATTTTTGCTATTGTATCAATTAAAAGTTCTCAATATTTCTTTTAAACCCTAAACCTCAATTTTTTTATATAAATTTTTTTGAAAATAACTAAAAAGATTTTAATGTTCAAACTTCTAAATTTATCTTTAATCATATATTTCTAATTTAAAAATGTTGTACTTTCATTTTTTTTAAAAATAATAAAAAATTACTATTTTGAAAAAAAAAATGAAAAGATAACATATAATTTGATTGGTTAAAAAATTAATAGTATCAAAATCTACCAAATTATTGGAGACACCATAGAAACTCTCTGTAATTTATATATTTAAAATTACTTTTCCTTTATAGGTGATTATGTTTTAAATACGAATCATACCAAATCCTAATAAAATGTTTCATGATAATGAATAAAATTTTGATTGGTTATTATGAATATTTAAATAATTTTTTGCAAAGAGTTATATAATATTTTTATTAACTTTCTTAATTTAATAAGAATATTATGATATTTTTTATTATACTAAAAAATTAACTTAAAAAAATAAAATTTTCACCTCCTCATGAAATATTTTGATGCGAAACTATTTAAAAAATATTTCGAAAGAAAAAAATTAAAAATTATTCCCTATCGAATACCCCTAAGTTTTTTTTTTAACAATGATTCAAATTTTAGAGAAATAATTCATGGTTTAAACAACAACTCAAATTAATAGTGTAACTTACATTTTATTTTAATATTATTAATTAAAAAAATAAACAGTAGTTAGTGTCATGGGAGTTATATCTTTGAGATTGGAGGACAAATGTGTAAAACAATTGAGCAGATAAATATATTGACCCTCTTTTTCCCTCACACCATTATTCCTTTCCCTCTCCCGTTCCCAAATCACAATCCTTCTTTTTTTTCTTTCTCTGAGTCTCAACCATATCCATCATCTTTCTCTCTCCGCTGCATGCGGCGGTGACGTTTAATACCCTGCTTCTTACACAGATCCGCCGCCCCTTCTTCCTCCCAACGCCGCTTCCTGGTTCCCTCTCTTCCCCAACTCCTAACCATGTCTTTTCGCCCAATTTTTAATTATTTTTATCATTATTTTTAATTTGTTACCGTTGTCACTTTCATTATCTAATAGATTTTTCTTTTGATTGCATGTTGGAACCTTTAGCTGTGGACCCGGTTTATGATGATTCCTTGGCAAACAACAAACGCATATTGAAGAATTTGTGGTTTCACGATTTTACCCCTCGAAATCAGAAGTACTAGTAGCGTCTACGCTTGACAACCCTACGATGATGAGTCAGCATCCCCGTAGGAACCTGCCACTTGGCAACCCAAGAAAGGGCAAGCGCGCGAAAGTTGACACGCCGGCTGCGCAGAAAGCTGCTGAGCCGCCATCCTCGAATCGGCTTCTAGCCGGCTATCTTGCGCACGAGTTCTTGACCAAAGGGACTCTGTTGGGTCAGAAGTTTGAGTTCGACTTGGCCCAATCCGGCGTGGCTGGGTCCACCTCAGCCGAGCCGAAGAGGAATCAGGTGAACTCACAAGCCGTGGAGGCAAAATCAAGTGCGGTGAAGGAGCAGGATAGCTACGAGGAGGTGGCAAACCTTTTGAAGACAAAGGGGACCCACATAAAGGGTGTTGTGAACCCCACGCAGCTTTCCAAGTGGATTAACAAGGGACTATGACGTGGACTTTTCTTTTGTTAATTTTGTTTGTGTTGTGCCTGCAAACGCATGAATGAATGATGAATCGTATTGTGCAGACTACTTGCACAGGTTAGTTTGAATTTTGATTCAAGTTCGGGGGTTGCGTTGTAACCAAAAAATATAATGTTTGTGCTTGAGAAATATTACTGTTCGAATGTGCAGATCATCTTTATCAGTGACTTTTTCTGATTCTTGGTTCTTCCATTTCTTTTATGTGTATCGTAGCTAGGATGCATGGTTGTGAAAATATACTCTATTTCTTCTATAGATCAAGATGATCTAAAGTGAATGGTGCGATTGATATTAATAATCATCAATTTATCCGTTTAAATTTTCATCATCTTTTTATATAAAAAAATCAATAATTAACTTAGATAACGTGTTGGTATTAGAATTTACTTTGATAATATAAGTTTTATTAGGAGCAGGAGATTATCCCAAGTATAGAAAAACATGGAGATTCTAGGTAATAACAAATTTCATATATAGATTGTAACTGTATAATGAAGGTAGCTTAGTTACTATTATTAGAGAGGCTAGCTAGCTAAAATAGCGATTGGAGGATTGGAAAGTGGAGTTGGAACTTGGAAGTGAAATTGAAGATGACATTTGCTTTCATTGCGAGAGAGATATGGTTAATATAGAATGTTATTTTTTTTTTTTACATTTATATATCATATATACTTATATATAATTAATTAGTTAACACTTTTATTTTCTCTTTATATCTTTTTTCCTATCATATCATATCACATATTAGAGTTTTACTAAATAGTGTCTTTAGGTATTGATTAAGAAATTAAAAGGATAAAATATTTATTATAAAAATTATAAAAAAAATGTAAAAAAAGTCATAAATAATATAATTTTATCCATGCATCCCAATAAGAATATTTTTCCTTTTAATTAATTAACCAATGTTCCTATAACATTGGATAACATTTGTCCACATGCTACACTTCTCTCTCATTCTCTCTCAAGGTGCATAGAGTTCTGATTTTTTTTACATCCATATATCATATATACTTAATTGACACCTTTAATAGAGAAAGGAGAGAAGTGCATATATGATAAGTGATATGATTTAATAGAAAGAGAAAAAAAATTAATTAAATGTTTGAAATTTATGAGTGTCTAAATATAAGTTCTCTTTAATAAATTTGCAGAAATCATGTTCCAGTGCATATTATTCTCCAAGGTATGGATAAATTGTCTAGACTGGCTTGGTACGTCCTATAATAACTGTACGTCCCATTTCTTCCAAAATTCTCGAGTTTAGCATTTATGTTGCAACCTTCAAAACTGTTGGTATCAGTGGGTATCATACACAGGTCTCACAGGTCCCCTTTGCACACACTGGTGCACTCACAAGCACTCACACAATATACACGAATTTACTGGAGAAGAAAAACTCTTTCTATTGATAATAGTCTGCCAAAGCCACACAGACTCTGATTACAAATATGCTATTTATAAGCAATAATCTCTAAACTTAATCTTATCAAAAAATCTTATCAAATCTCCTAATCTCTTATCAAATCTCCTAAACAAATCTTTTATCAAATCTTTAAATATATCTAAACAATATCTTCCCCATATCTTTCCTAATATCTTATCTTTTCCATATTACTACTTTTAAAATTCAAACATAAAAACAATATTAAAGATTAAATCCTAACAAAAACAGAATCATGTGCAATGTTGTCTGGTTTTCTGAATTATATATGGTATAATGGTTCATAAGGCATGCATGGAACCGGCAGGCCACTTTCAAGGCTGGATATTGGGAGATAATGGATGGCATGTTGTTCAGATCATGGTCTTGGTTGAATGCTAGAGTGAAGAGTTTTATTTATCCCTTACACATGCTGGCATCTTAATCCTATATACGTTTTTTTAGTTAAGCTCCTTTGGGTCTTAGTGAGAATTATGGAGTATACAAGAATAATGTTACTGATTCGTCGATTGATTGGTCTGCAGTTATCGACAAAAAAGATTTGTCTAAGTCACTTTGTTTCTTTTTGTCAAAGTTTCTTCTCTTTTTATCTAACTCACTTCCTTCTTTTTTCTTTGTGAGTTTTGCGGGTATTCCCATTCATAGGTCCAAGATCTACATCTATGAATTGAAAGATCCGAATAATCCACGAAATCTAGTCTAGTCCAGCGATAGAGGACTTGATACTTATGCAAACCTGGATTTGTGCTGAAGACAAATTCTCTTATCGGCTGAGGAAATAGGTAGCCGCCCATCCATTCTTCCTTTCCAACCTTAGCTTAGCTGCTCACGCCAATGCTCATGGGTATGGGACCATAACTGCTGCTACTGTTATACTCCCACACTCTAAGAGCTTACTGGTTTCCAACAGATGTATTGTATTTGTGACTGCTATGGGGCAAGGGATTGCAAATATGGTCTACTGTTGCTTGTGTACGTAAAACTAATATCAAATTAGATAATAAAAAAATTTCAATTTTCAAGCCTAAAAAGTTGTTGCCTACACGGAATATATTAAATATAAAACTAATAATTAGAAAGAAATAGATAACTCGCTCATTTGTACATACTGTTAAAATAATAATTATTTTTTTGGTTCAGTAGTCAGATAATCGAACTTATTTAATAAATTAGGTAGCTTATTTAACAATTTGATAATACATAATTAGTTGATAACATAGCTAAGTTTGCACTAAGTATTTTTTTTGATAACTTATTAATTTTGAGATATAGTCACTTTTTAAAAACAGGCAAAAATATATAAATGATTATTATTTTGAATTTAATTAGAGCGCATGTACTATAATGTATAAGTTGTTTAAATTATTGCCTAATCATAAATTATTAACTTTTATAATAAATAACAATTACTTTAAAAATATTAAATATAAGTTTTAATTAATTGACAATATAATTTTTTTATTATCGATTGTTTGCTTTTTAAAATCAACTAAATCAATCGTACATACTAACACTATCGAATATTGAATTCATTACTATATTGTCAGGTTGGGGCCTTGACTTTTTTTAAAAACGTCGGGCATCAATCAACTCACCATTGTTTAACACAATTCATTTTTTCTTAAATAATATTTTAAATATCTCGAGAAATATATGAAGGTCAAATGAGTTCTCAACGAGACGATAGGATAATTTTTAGTTTAAATTCTTTAAGTTTAAAATTTATTATTTTAATCCTAGTATTAAGCAATGAGATAAACTGATGATGTGACATTAACATTAACCTATCATGTTGTTAAAGAATTTCAACTATATGTATTTTTTTAAAATTATATGGGATTGAATTAAAACTCATGTTTTAGTCTTAATTCGTACACGAAAGTACGAAAGTACAACCCCTCCCCCCCCCCCCGGCGGAATTTCACCATCAAATTTTAGACTGTAAGATTTTCATACGCACACCTTTTACAATTCTACATCAACCAGAACTTAGATATTCCATAAGGTTTTATTTTGATTCTGGGTTCTAAATAAAATGAAATTGATATATCTTACTAACATATAATTGGTTTAAATAGAATTGAATTCAATCTCTTAAATAAAATGTCATATTTAAATTTTGTGAATCGAAAAAATTTAATTAAGTGGTTGGACTTATGCCAAAATATTTAGCAAATATTAATGATAAATTAAGTTAATAAATATTTTATACTAATATCGTGAAAAGAAAAAAATAGATACTTACGTTTAGGTTAAACCAACTTCATAAAATTTGGTTATCTTTCGGGCGTCAACATTAGGAATCGAATGACCTACACCTAAACTAATTAATCAAAATCACCTCTTTCTCTCTTACTTACATGCTTAATAAGACATCATTTTGGGTAAAATACAGTTATTCTAGTCGACTAACTCAAACATCCTTTCTTATTTTTTTTCTTAATAAAATAATATATTTTTATTATCCAAAACAATCAACTTATTTATAATCAGATATCCTTAAGTTTAAATTTAACAAGACAAATATTCTCAAAATATAACTAAAATTGAACTGAACGCGACCAATTCATTTCAGTTGGTTTGATTTTTTTTCCAAGTATTTCTACTTATGTGAAGATCATGCTAAACAAAAATAAAGAAAAAAGTTGTTTGAATTAAAATATATATATAAATTTTAAAACTATAAAAGATTTCTAACTGTTGGTTTTTATTTTGAAATTACAAAATATATGTAACCAACTGTTGGTTTTTATTTTGAAATTATAAAATATATGTAACCAACTTAGTAGTGGTCAACAATAATTCAGGAAACTAACCACTACCCACATCCCCTATTTTTTTTAACGTTGACGTCTCTTCTTTTAACTGACCCTTTGATGGCAAGGGGTTTATAAATAAGTGTGTTTACAGCCTTCTTGGGTCCCTGAACTCATTCTATATACATCAGCATATGCACCATCTAGTGCTTTAGAATTAGAGTTTAGAAGATTCAAGAGAGATCTTCAGTGCAATCCAAAGACTCAAAATTGTGAGCAATGGCAGGAGGTATTTATGATCTTAATTTTTTCGCACTTAATCTAATTGTTTATGTTGTTTATATATAAGCATGATTAGATTATTCAGTTTTTCTTACATTTGGTATCAGAGCATGTTTATTGCCTTTGCCTTGCTTTTGTTTGACACTCATATGTGAAATATTATTTTATTAAAATATGAGTATTTTATGTGAACGTTTTAATTATTAAGAAGCTTTGGAATCATATGGAAATTGATTTTCTAAGCTTTATGTAAATTAAAACATAGATTTCGGTGTTGAAAAAGGTTGAAAAACAATTGGATTTTTAATTTGGGTCCGTGGGTTGTAACTGGGTCAAAGTGACCCAACTCAAGGTTGAAGATGATGAACAGTAACAAATAATTAAAAAAAAAATATTTTTGCACTTGCTATTTCTGCATTTTATACATTTCATGCATTTCTATTTAATTTGGAAATTTGTAGAATTTTGATTTGTTTTATGCATGAATATATTATGGAAGAGTTTATTCTATGCATATATATTAAATCAAGTGCATAATATTATGTTTCAATTATGCAATTGTATATGAGAATTTTATTCATCATTATATTGTATCTTGATCTTGAAGTGCATAATATGATTTATTCTCATATAATTA
>PYAF01002668.1:241019-276464 GCA_007407185.1 Glycine tomentella
TTATAATTTGAATTTTTATTGCTATAATATATATATATATATATTAGTATTAGTTTGAGAGAGATAAAATAAATGAGATAAAGTGAAATAATTCTTATTCAAATAAGGTTATTTAATTACAACCATAATTAATATATATATAACTGTTTATTTAATTGAAAAATAAATTATACAAAATCTATACTTAAATATAAAATATTATAATTTAACAGTTTATTTTAATATAAAAATTATTATAAATAAATAGTTTCATTCGTGTGCAAAAATTTCAGTCTATATCAGCTGGGTTAATTAGATGCGAATGTTCAACCTGCAAGTCTGCAACTCTTGATGAGTTGATAGTCACTGTTGGACCTACAATAATATACATTTGCGACATTATTGGTATTTAGCTTCCAAAAGGAAGACTTTTAATTAAATTCAAAAATTATTTCTAAATTAATTTGGTGTTTATTAATTTCGTTGAGGACTTGGCTGGCGATCACCTTTAGATTTAGTAGATTTTTTTTTTCAATTATGTTTTTTTAGTTAAAAAACTTGAACATAAATATTTTTTAAAACAATCAATTCCAATTGTACTCTGATCAACAATATATTGATTTAAAATTTGATTTTACTTACTTGGTCTTTTAGACTGAGTTTCACCTTATTTTTAGTAGGGATATACAAATTTTTTATTTTCTTTTTTACATGATCAAACAAGAGAAAAAAATTACATCATCAATAAAATTAATAAATATTTCACGTAAATAATATATAATATTTTTTGTAACATTCATATTAAGTAACCTACAAATCATCTCACTTTCTACTCAATTGATTTTCTTTTTACTTTTCTTTTTACCAAACAAACCATAATTGCGGTTATTAGATGAAATAGAGTAGCTGAAATTACTGACTCATCCAAGATTACTCAACATGCTTGACATATTCCAGCAAAAATATTAATAAAAATGTTCTGCATCCCTTAATTTTTCTCTTAATATATTAATTTGTTTAAGCATTTGCATAACATTGTGGTCTATAACTAATTTGAGATAAATTGAAACAATATAATCATAAACGCAGGAAGAAATTATAAGAAAATTCATCAGCTGGATTCTAAATGATAGTATTTCATAACGTTACTAAGCAATGGACAACAGTTCCTTTATAGTTGCAACTTGCAAAGAAGAAAAACAGCGAGCAGTATTGATTATATGAAATTTCATTAGTACTGAATTGGGGCAGATGGATCATCTAGACATGGAAGGTGGCACTTGTGGTGGAGGAGCATTTGGCGGCCCAATCCAACCTGCATATATATAATTTGTGCAATATGTTTACCTTCAATTTTTCAAAAAAGGAAAAAGAACATTTCAATATTTCACAATTAATTTGAAAAACGAAATGTTAAGAGTAAGTGAATCAAATGAAGGATAAAGTTTGTAGTCTCGGTGCACTATGTTACTCACAAACATTTATTTTTCCATTTTAATTAAGGGTTTGTAATTGTATTCAAAACAGACACAAAAAAAAAAAAAACACTTTGTTAGTTGGAGTAAAACTAAATTTAGATTCTGGGTTTTAACTTTTAAGTCTTGTAACATTAAAAAAAAACTTTTAAAGTGTTGTAATTGATTATTTCTTCCTTACAAGCTAGCTATGTGTTGGTTATGAAACGTAGAAATAAAGAATTCTCTGGAATCTGGATAGATATGTCTGATATGCGTCTAGCATATGATGCTTTTCAAACTAAAAGAATAAAGGAATTTATCATAATTGAGCGATAATTGCATATATATGTGGAAGTTTTGATTATTTCGTCCCCAATCATAATATCACTCATTCTATGTATTTTTATAACAGAAAACCAAGAAAAGAAGGGAAGAAAGCAAGATCAAGAAAAGGCAAAATTTCTCTGGAATGTCACGCCATTGGCGCGGTCCTTGGTGCAATTCGCGCCAAAGACTTAAATTACACAATTCTTCTTTGGAATGTCGTGCGACTGGTACGGGAGTTGGGGCTAGGATGTCATGAAGCCGCGCCATTAGCGCGAGAATCCACGTGAGTAGCGCAGGCAACACAGGTTTTCAGAACTTTATTTTGTCTTGCACGAGAATGGGGGTATGTTGGGGAATGTTATACCCTAAGTATAAATAGAAACTTCTAAAGCTAAAGAAGGGACTTCCACACTTGCAAATATGAGAATAACAGAGAAGGAGGCAGCTTTGGGAGTACTCTTGCTAGGTCAAGGAGATTGAAGAGATATTTCTCTTCTTCTTTTCCTTTTCTGTTCTTCATCTAGGCATATCTTGTTTTATGCTATTGAAATCAGATATGAATAGGTCTGACTAGTTCTCTTCATTATAGTTAGGACCACAACCTAATGTGAATTCTTTTGTTATTGGATTGAATTCTACGATTCTTTTATGCTAAATTATTTTGCTTCGCATTGTTTTAAATGAATTATATATCTTTATTAGAATTGATCACTTTAATAAAGTTCTGAGGATTATGGTTCATAATAGGAATATTGGAATTCTAATATCTGACTGAGTTGAAGCAACAATCGTAAATTATCTAGGAATATGAATGTATGATTGTAGATGAATTGATGCATCTAACTTAATGCTTAATCTAAGAAAAATCAATAAGGAATTAGGATTTTTTAGTTGGATTAAAGGATTAGAGTCACTAAGGAATTATGATTTAACTATTATTTACGTAAAAATAAGCATTACTATTAAAAATAAGCATTACTATCTCCTCTAGTTTTTAATATTAAACATATGTTGCAATAATTAATATTTGAGGCCCCTTATTTTTTGGGGTCCTGTACGATTGGGCACCTTGCATGGGTTCAGAACCGCTCCTGTACGTAAAGATGCATTATATGAATAAATTAGGATAATTGAATGTAGTAAGCAATCCAAATAAGAAAGGTGAGATCAAAAGGTATGTGTGTGTTCTGACTGTAATTTTTTCTCATAATTTTCTCTAAATCCAAATATCTTTGTCTTTAAATTCTTGTTAATTCTTAATTTTGTATTCTTTAATTTTCCTTACATCAAGATACAAAACTTATTTTCATCAATGTTTATTTATTCAATTTAAAGACAACAATTATGATAATTTTAGTGCATCAGTTTTTGTGGAACGATATTTTACTTTATTATTTTATTATATGAAATGATCAATACAATTGCCAAGAGTGTTACAATGTCATACCTTTGGAAGGGTCGAAACCCCTTGCTTTAAGCTCAGCATGTTCTTGGCACAAGGCACATGCTTCGCAGCAGAAATTAACACAGCAATCACAACAAGGTTCAGCTGGTAACCCAAACTTTGCTCTCAGTTTCTCTCTGTAAAGGCACGAGTAGAGCCAGTGACACGTCACCAGCATAAGTAACCCATAGGCACACCCTTGTCCAACGCAAGCTGTATTAATTCCCACATATTCATAACCATGCCCGAAACATATTATTAGATATCACACAGATCAAACTAAATTATATATATGATCAATACAGCATATATAGTAAAATATCAATTATATATAATATTTTGTTTATTTCTTATTTCGTTGATCTTACAACTACGCCCTTCATCCACAATTTCTGCAATTTGGCCAAAGGTGACGCACGGTAGACAGCAAGTTATCAAACCTGCATTATTGATAATTACGAATTAATCATTGAATCATTTAAGAAATCAATTTTAATTTCTTATTGAATTGTATCGTGCTAATTATGTAGCAAAAAAAAAAAAAAAACAATACAACTTAGGAGTGAGAGGTGATGTTTCTATTTCATCAATGTCTCAGAGCTACATATATTATGTAAATAGATATAGATATAGATTTTTTTACATGTCTTGAGGTCTTCTCCACAGCTACAGAATTCAGCTGACCATTTGGGAGGGGAAGAACGACCACCTAACATGTTTCAGGTACAAAGAAAATTCTTAAGATAAAATAGAGAGAACCAAATCAAATGAAATGATTGTTGAATGAATGTTCATATCAACGACTTTATGAAACAATTTGAAATGGCTCATGCAATTGTCTTTAGGCATAAAGATGAAATATGTTTAACAATTTAATTATTACATGCCGGTCTCCTTCAAATATAGGAATCCTAACTGGATTTCATGCCTTACTCATTGTCTGCTTTACCTTGAGTTTATTCTGCCGTCTCATGAGTCCTCACCTTACATCCTTTTTTTATAATTATTGTATAACTAAAATTGCTTTGGGGCGCCGTCTTCGTCATTTTCTTTTCTGTAGTCCTCGTTGTATTTTATTTTAATTGCTAGTTAATTTTTTCATTTTACGTTAAATTAAATTTATTTTATGAAGAATCAAATATTTTTAAATTTTTGTAACTTGCAACTAGAAAGTAAAAACCATCCCAAACTGGCCTCATTCCTGTTGCGCGTTGCTAATAGACTTTGATTAAACTCAATTTTAGCAAAAACGAAAGGACAATTGTTATTTCCACTCCCCATGATCACTAATACACTCCCCTCTTTTTATTTTTTTAAACTTTCACCCCTAAAATACCCTTGTTCCAGAAAATTATCTCCCTTTTTCGTCTCTTTAACGCATTGTATTCTGAATATGCTATCGTGACTTCTATCCATATCATTCCTCCATTGTATGGGTCTAGTGACATATTCATAAAAAATTTTCGGTGGAGGCAAAAAATAGTCTAATATTTTTTCAAAAAAAATTATATAAATTTTATTAAAAGCAGTAAAATTTAAAAGACACAAAGTGAGTAAAATTAGAATCACTTTATTCTCTTTTTTATCTTTTACAACTATTTACATTCACCTTATTAAGAAATCATCTTGTGGGAGCAAGATCTATTTTTTTATGGGGGTAAAAAAACATTTATTCAATATATTCAAATTAAAAAAATTTACTTTGTAGGACAACTGTCCCATTAATCTTCATGTAGATCCATCAACAATGTGTGTGTCCCATAAAAATTGTTCTTTTGTGACTCTTTGAGACCACCTCTCATTTATGCAAATTTCATTTATGTGATTTGCAATTTAATGTCTTTGGCAAACATACCAAATATGATGTAGATAGTATAAAATGGAAAGTCCAAATATCGAATCCACAAGGACTTACTTGTACTTGACTATTGTGTAAATTTCACAACTAGGCAAAGGATAATTTGGTTTTTATGTAATATGATTAAAAACATAACAAAAAAAAAAGAAGAACAAAAACACAAAAAGTTGGTGGGTAAGAGGGCTAAATGCAAAATAAATGAAGTGTTGAAAATTTGACTACACTAAACTAACAATTTGAGTGATCACAAATATTTTATTTATCCAATATTGATTCTAATGTTACCTCAACCTACAATGGTGATCTAACCATGATTACTCATGTGAGAGCTTAAGTTGTTTAACTCAACTCCTAATCCCTCAACAAGTCAAGTTAAACCAGTTTGATCCAAGAACAAAGGTTAAACAAGACTAACAAGTGTTATTCCATCACTAGACATAACATCCATTAGAAGCTACTTTCAAATCTTAGTTAAAAAACATTTCTTAATGACATTTTAACTATGAAATATGTTCATATGGTTAATCACTAATGATAGTAACAAACATCCATTCATAACTAAATGAGACAGACATTCATTAAATGCTCTATTCAAAACTCAGTTTTCAAGTATTTCCCAATGACAATAAAAATAAAGAATTAGAGCTAAGATAATCAAACCATAAAACAAGCAATCAAAATGGAAAGAAGCAATAACATAATAAATAACATTGAATAAATATATAGATTAATTACATGAGAGTAGCTTAGCACACCAATCTCTCAACAATGGATGAACTAGCCTCTCATTGTCATGAGAAACCTCAAAACTACAAAATGGAAGGGAGAAAAATGAAGGGAAATGAAAGATGAAGCTCCTTAGCCACCACACACAACCTTTAGTTGATGCTCTCTTCCATCCAAATGAAAACAAGGTTTAAATAGGTCCAAAAAGGTTGCACTATCATTTCTGCAAAATGGCTTGTGCGCCGAGTCCAGTGTTTGCGCTAAACGCGCATACAAAAGCACTACTTGGTTAAATGACTGTGCGTTGAGGCTGAGGTGCACACTTAGCCCAAATCTTTGGCAATGAAAACAACTCACTTAGTGTGCACCATGATTCAGATTTTCCTCAACAGTCTTTAGATGTTTTTCACGTGGTCTTGCAAGTTGACTCTAATGCATTAAGCATGTTCAAGCACGCTAAATGGGTTGTTTCATCAACCCAAAATTTTTCCCTTCCTTGTTGATACACCAAAACTCTACAAAACACAACTAAAACTAATGAATTCACTAAAATTAACTTCATTAAGCTAAAAATCTAAAAGAACACCAAATTTTAACTTATTGGGACCAAACTAAGCTATAAATAAGAAGAATTAATATTTTTGTGAAAATTAAGTGCAAAAATTAAATATGCACAACAATTATCACAATTCCCCCACCTATTCACGAAAGCATCATAGGGATACACAATTTAAGTCCACAATCACTCAATCACCCACTCATTTACAATCATGAAAATACAAATAAAAGGATTTCTTATCTCTTATATAAACAAAATGCCCCCAAATAAAGAAATAATGCCTACCTTGATCCTTTTTACTTTTATCCTGACTACAATCCACATAATAATCAAAATCATCATCTCATCTTGTTCTATAAGTTGAAAGTTCATCAAAGACTATAAAATAATGCAATAAAAAATAGAAAAAAAATCCTCAATTTCTTTTCCTCAAAACCACAAGTATTCGCCTAAAGGATGCCAATCCAGATAATGAGAAAAAGCACGATGATCCTTGCATTACAAAGCGATTATGATGTGAATGAACGAACCCAATTTGGCTATTTCGCTTTTGATTAATTTCTGCAACCAGGGTGGGAAACCAGGCCAGGCTATTTAGGGATAAAAAAATTATAAAATCAGAAAAGAAAAGTGTAACAGAAATAAGAGGGAGTGAAAATAGCAATTGCCAAACAAAATTATTAAACCTTATTGGGTCAGTTGCAGCAGCGAACCCAAATATCTATCGGGTTAATCGATATAAGCAGAGAGCCCAATTTCTATATACAAGGCCCATGGTTGTTTTCTTGCAATATTCTTATGTCACGCCCAACCCAACCACACCAGAGTGGAATCAGTATTTAAAAATTCACAAAGTTGTGTAAGAAAATTGTAAGAGGTGAAGAATTTATTAGTGTAAAAATAGTAACATTTTAATGTAGTTGAAGAATCATCAACGAACCAGATGATATTCACGTCATGATAACGTCAATATCCTGTCAAATGTGACTTTGGTATCTCAGAATTATAGATGAATCTACTACATAATATGCCGCTACTAATTAATCAATTACAATGGATAAAATCTTGGCCTGTAGTTTGATATTTGATAACCTAGGAAAAGCAAGAAGTACTGTTTCATATTCTTTCAGTGCTCTGCAATGGATGATATGATAGTGGTGTCTCCTTAGGTGCATCTTCTTGACCTTTCCATATAGATTAAATATTCATTCGTCGATTGGAAAGTAGCAATTGATGCCAATTTCAGTGCTTTCAAGGTGATTTCCATAATGGGCCCTTATTGTACTAAGTACATGCTTTTCTTCGGTATTACTTGCATATTATAAGGATGTCGATAATTTTTCTTGTGCCATCAACCAATCTCACGTCGAATTATTGGAAGAACTTTCGAAATCATCGACTTATCCTGTCACCCTTGAGAAAAATTGGTTTTATTTACCTATCATTTTAAAATTTCAACATCGTATTAATTATTATTTTCTCAATTATACTTTATTAAAAAAGAGAAAGAATAACAGTTTATATGAAATGTTAAAATGATAAATAAGAGAAAAAAAGACATTAAAAATTTAAAATAAGTTTAAAATAGGAAATTAACCATTGAATACTTGTATTAGCTGGTGAAAGCTAGGTTTGAGTTTAAACAGAAATGTGCAAATCTTGGATATATTTGTGATTTATAAAAAAAAATGAGGGATTAATATTTTTTCTTAAAAAACACCAAGCGAAAAAGAAACGACCGGAGTATATAACAAGAATTTTTTTTTGTCTCAAGTTAATACCTAGAGGGAGAATGTATTGGAAATTGGAGTTAGGTTATGTAGATATGATCTGATTTATCATTTATGATAATGGCACCAAATAAGAATATGACAAAGAACTCTGCTGTGCATTTCACTTTGTTGCTTTCCGTTTTTGCTATTGTCTTTCTTTATCAAATGGCCTGTTTGGTTTGGCTTACCGATAATGTCTCTATCACTATTTTATACATTCTCCGCTCAGAAAGCTAAGTGGTCTTGCCCTTTTCTTGTCAATCTAAATAATTAAAGAAATTGAATGTTCCAATCCCCACTTAAAGTAGAGCCATTCATTATATACATTCTGTATTCTAAAACTGGACTCCACTATGTGAAATCCAATGGTAAAAGTGTACAACCTTTGATACCAAATATGATTCATACATCTATAAGCTGTGAAGACTACTGTTTTCATTTTCTCCATAATTTCACTAAATCACAATCATTTTTTAGAATTAATCAGTTCATCCTGTATTCTAAGTTTTTGTTTGTTCTAAGAAAATAAATCAATAATGGCACATCTCTATGGTCCACATAGATAGGTCAGAAAATCATCCTTAAAACATGATGGAAATTAATAATATATTAATATCTGTACAGGTTACTGAAACATGAAAGTATTAAAAAATTAGTGCACCAATAGAACTATTTTAAGGTTTATCAAAAACATTGAATTGACGCGGATCCTGATTTATTAGTTCGTCTGTCCCCATGATGATTAGACAGGTTGACCAAAAAGTGAGACAAGTACTAACTTGCATACTTGAATTGCGGATGGGGAATGTAATGGTGGAATGTTAAATGTCTTTTTCATTTGGAAAGAAGAGATCCTTATGTGATAAATGTAACAAGCAATCAATGGAAAGATATGGTTTTGGTTCCACTTTAAAAGTTCTACAGTCATGTTCAAACTGCATTCTTCAAGTACAAGCAGCCTCTTCCCAGAGTTGCTTGGTCATTATTACTTATAACAAAAGTAACACCCTCTTGTTTGATTCTTCCTTTCCCCCTTTTTTTAACAACCCTTGGTGGGGCGGTGATGAGGTAGAGAATTAATGAAGTTATGAGCTGCATCTTAACTTTCTTACAACATGGTTAAAATTTTGAGGGGAATCACTAATTTATTTGATCCCAGGAGCTTTTCATTGTCATGTCACCTGTAAATAATAATAAAAAAGAGAGGACCCTATTGAATGAGTCTTTTTGCTTCTTGAGCATGTGGAGATAAATGGACCCAATTTACTATGTAGTGCTTTTGTGGAAGGTAATTGTGGGGTGATCTGTATACATAGGCGGACGTACCTTTAAGATTGGGGGGCAGTGTTCCCCTTAAATTTTGAAAATAAATTACGAATATATCTCTGGTTTTAAATTTTTTAATACAAATATCCTTTTATTTTTTCTGCAGCAAAACACATTCTTTTTTCTGCAGCAAAATGTTGTAAATAGATATATTTTAGATTTTATCTTTAGTTGTTATCTTTAATTGATAGTTATTATCTTTAGCTATTATCTTTAGTTATTATCTTTGATTATCTTTATCTTTAGTTGATCTCTTTAAATAGAGACCTCTTGTATTACTTTAATTGATAGTTATTATCTTTAGCTATTATCTTTAGTTATTATCTTTGGTTATTTTATCTTTAATTGATCTCTTTAAATAGAGACATCTTGTATTACTGTGATACACAATTCATATTCTATATATTCCTATTTTCAAGTCAAAACGTGTTCCTTCTCCCTATTTTCAATTCATATTCTACATATTCTACATATTCCTTTAGGATGAAAAGGTATTTAGGTTCTTTTTTTACAAAGTCAAGTGGTAGCAGTACTAAACGTTCTCGATGTGAACATTGTAATTATTTTTCTAGATACGTATTTGAACTTTTGAGTGTCCCCCTTGATTTATTTTCTGGATCCGTCCCTGTCTGTATATATGCCTACTAACTTCTACTCTACTAGTATTGATTTGTCAGATATGTGAATAAACAAAATTCGTTCACCCCACTTGAACATTTTTCATGTTCTTTTGGTTTTCACACACGTCTCATATTTTAATGGCTTGAAATTTTATGAAAATATAATTTTCGTTGTCACCACCTTTTTACTCTGCACCGAGTTAACCAAATTTGACATGATTTGAATTTTCATCAGGTTAGCCACTATATATACTATATATATATATATATATATATATATATATATATATGTATATATATCATATTCTTTTCCCCCGACACCTACATATAACAAAAATGAAGAGATAGCAAAAAGCTTCAGGTGCTAATATAATTAAGTCTATATGTTGACATTAGATAAATACTGGTACCGGTAGTGATGGCCAAAGAATTGCCACTACATCTCACAATAGTATTTTTATTATCATAAAACATGCATGCTAGGATACTCTAATATGATACATATTATAAATGATAATGGTAGGGTCAACTCATAAGTTTCATCAGTCGTAGCTTAATTAGCATTATTTATTTGATTGATGTAAGAACGCAAATATGTCACTACATGATGTTTTTTGCAGTGAAAAAATAAGTATCACATTGACAAATGGAGATATAACTAATTTCATGACGAAAGTAAGATCATATATTTTGCATTTTATAAACCATTGATCGTGTCAATTCTTAATTATTTGCCTTGTGAGTAAAAGAAGTCATATTCAGATTACACTATAAAAAGGATACGATAATATGTCTTTCAAAACATGGACTAATAATGTAAAGTAGCCACCCAATTTGATGCCTAACAAGCTACCATTAATTAAGCATAGAAAAAGATAGATTTGGCAGTACTCTTGTCAAAACGGATCAGTGCGGTTACAATGTTACAAGTTAAATGCATGATGTAGATGATACTAACACCAATGTCTAAGCCTAATGAATCATGATTCCAGCAACATCAAAAAATTAATACCACTATAGGAATCTACACAACTTGCATTAATATATTGCATGTCAATTTAGTTAGTTTATGTACGTACTTGATTATTCATTTTTAACTAATCAAGATTCAGGGGAAAGTGGGGACATAGATTATGTTACCTCATGTAGACCATTTCCTTGGCTATTTTAAGCACGGGTTCTGCTACGTGCATTTGCATATGAGGTTATGCTTGCCACTATATGCACTATGACGCTATCTAGTTAATGCCCATGAGGATAATGGATTACACACCTCTAACTGACTTGTCTTTTTGCCAAACAAATACTAAGTTTAATACTAAAATATAGATTGTAGAGTACTCGATATGGAGCAAAATGAAAAACATATATAGGAGGAGAAAAAGGGGGGAAGGAGAGTGAGTGGCCACTGTAGAATGCACTATGTTGTTTTAATTACAATTAAGTACATACACTTGATTGAAAACGTGACCATACAAATGACTCTTTATTGTTATACAGATCGATAATGATCTAATCTCTATCGTTTGAAAGTGTGCACTTAAGAGGGTAGTTTTGATTCAAAATTTAGAGAACAAGGAAAGACAGTAGCCGCATCCTGACCCTTATGAAAAGACAAGATCATTTTGCTGAAGAGGGAAAAAAATCATGGTGATCGAAAGACTTTGATAATAGCTTATCAATTTTGACGAATTATTTGTATGTTGATATAAAAATGAATTGATTATTTAATTATTGAGATGTACAAAAGATTAATTTGTTTTGTGTGTTTTTATTTCTGTTGTCTCTTAAATTATTAATTGACATTGTAGTATTATTAATATAATACCTTGCTTGCAGAAAAATGTAAATATATATTGTTGGTTTGAATTTAAAATATTTATATTTATAACTTATTTTGTAAGATAAAGATTATATTAATGTTTAATATATTTTAGTAGATCTCCTTTCTTTCTTTTTCTTTATAAAAAGGCGATATGATACTATAGTACAGCTAGCTCAAGGTATAGTTGTTACTTTAGCACAAAGGTTATGATAGAATAATAGCATGTGTACTATTATAATGTAAATCTACCATGTGCATATATTGTTAATGTGAATTTAAAATATTTATATTAATATTTTATTTTTTAAGATAAAACTTATACCAATAGATATATTCTTAATTAATGTTATGTATATATATATATATATATATATATATATATATGTTAAAAAAAAAGTGTTATGATACTTTTGTGCAACTCAAGGCATAGTTGTTACTTTAGCACAAAGGTATGAATTATGATAGAATAATAGCATGATGAAGTGTAAAAGCTTAGCCAAGGTATAGTAGGAGACAAGATGGATACGAGAAATAGGATGAAGAATGCAGTGGACACGGGCAGGACACACGTACCCGGCAAGTACACCCTGTCATGCAAGTAACATATATTTTTAATGTTGATTTCATGGTAAACAAATAAGAGTTATCGGATTCTAAAAAACCTTATGTTATCTAGACAAACGAAATTTTAGTCGACACAAATGAGTAAAATTGGTGAGAGTGAAAGAAGAAAATTAACAATTGGAGTTACATAACTAATGATTCCATTATGAGTAAATCTAGGACTTAGGTTTTAATTATCCCTTCTTATTCTATTAATTATTAATGGTCATACGCGGTCAATTTTTTTTTATTAATGGTCATACATTACTAAATTTGTTTCCTCATTAAATCCCCTAATGGGTCATTGAGAATTTAAATTAAAGAAATCGGAAATAGGATAAGATACCCTTTAATAAGATAAATATAAGAAGAAAGATGAATAAAATAAGAATTCATGAAAATACAATATTAAACTAGAATATCCGTGAAAACAGCCATAGAAAGATAAGAAGAAGGATGAATAAGAGAAAACAGAAGACAAAACAAAACCCCTTTTTGGTCTAAAGCAATCTCAATTTTTAATTTCTTAGAACCGTGTCTTCAACTTTAGGAGTCTCCTTTTTCTTTTTTCTTTTAAAATTTTGGAAATTTTTTGGAAGAAAGATGCTTAAAACACCTTACACGTTATGTATAACATGATGTTGGAAACATTACACAATCACGTGAGAAATTATATGATTATGTATTTTTGTATAGAAGAGGAGTGTTAGTAAGATATTTTTTAACAAAATCTTTATTATTGATTAAAATTTGGTAAAAACTACAAGAATCATGCTCATAAGTGAGACTCATTAAATGAAAAGTATAACTCATAAAATTTTGTAATTTCTAATAAATTTTAGTCACTAATAGATAATGTGTAACTTGCATTTCTCTTAAATAGAAATGATTCCTTGATAATACATTATCATTCGAAATCACATAATGCTACTAAAAAACTTACACTCATATGATTGTGTAATGCTAACAACAATGATTCTTTGGTAGTACTACTCAATCATGTAATATCTCCTAGTTGTATCTATGTGAATTACATGTTTATGTGAAAATGATACATGTGACTTCCTAAAGTTCAACATACCTTATACTACTCTAATACACTTCCTAAGGTCTACAGATTCATTAAAACCCTACATTTACCTTAGTCATTATTTTTTAAAAGAGAAAGGAAGTATTGGAAAATTTAGTCTTGTCGCTTGAAGCGATAAAACTAACACTGAGCACTAGCTAGAACAACTTTTAGTAAACCAAGAGGACATGCACCAACACTAAATACTAGAAAATGAGGAAAAACGCTGTGCAAAGGGTTAATTGACAGAGAACACTATTTCTCAATCTCAATGGTTAAAATGATAGAACTAACACTAAGCAATAGAGTAGATAAGAGTAAACCATGAATTGAGTCACAAAAATTGGTACAAATCAGACTTGAATCTCATTTTAGAAGCCTGAATTAAATTTAGGTTTTTTTGTTCAACCTGCTATAGCCTATGACTAACTTAGTCTAAATCAATTAGAGAAAATGTATAAATTGAGCTTTAAAGTTTGAACATGTATTAAATATGATCTTTTTTAATCTAATCTGATTATGACTCAATTTAAACTTAGCTTATACAAGTTATGTTTTCACCAAACATATACATCATTTTAGAAGTCTAAATTAAACATATTTTTGTTTTTTACCTGCCATAGCTTATGACTAGCATTAAGCTTGCAACTAACCCAACCCAAACATGCTTAATGAAATGTTGGACTCATGTATTATATTCTGAGTATGAATTAAATTTAGGCATTTATGTTTAAAATCATGTGTAGGTATTATATTATAAAATTTATCATGTGAAATTATTAGGAAAAAAATATTTTGACTATGCACCTACTATTTTAAATATCACTAATAATTGAATAAATGAAAAGAGAAAATATTTACTAGATATTTGGATAAAGTTTAATCAATCTAATTTAGTAATACTTACTTATCTAGCGTAATTGGCGCATAAGTTAAATATATTAAATACACATTTTGAATTTTTTAATTACTTAAAAGTATTGATTTTTAAAATATAATTAATAAGTTACTTTTTTAGTAAAAATATATTTCTATTTACTTAAATAACATTTTATATCTAAGATAAAAATTATTACTCAATTTTATCTATCTATAACAAAAGTTAATATCCCTTAAATTTTATTTGTAGTTTAATGGTAATGTTATTGTTTTGTTACGTTAAAAATAGTATAAAATATATATTCAAAACTAATAAATAATTATAAATGTTTCTTACCTTAATATTTAATATCTATTAATATATTTTTTATATTATAAGTATGTTTTATCCAATATTTTATTAATTTTTTTTAGTAATATAGTTTCTATAATACTAAAAGTATATATATATATATATATATATATATATATTTGAATATATTTTATGTTTTTAATTTAATTTTATCATACAATTTACAAGTAACATAACATTTTTATTTCTCCATAGGTTCGTCTTCAACAACTGTATTTCCATTTTTCCCAAATTCTACACAAATGTCTCAAATGCAAGAGCATGTGCAAACACAATTGCAGATACAAACATAATCACTGTAATAATAATTGTGGACAAAGATACATGCACAAATGGCGGACATGCAGTTACAGATGCAGGCACAAATGCAAGCACAGATACAAACACAAATGAGGTTCTTTCGAAAATAGATATCTACTGTCAGGCTTCATGAATCCAACACCACCATCAGACAAAAATAAATGATATTGTTGCATTTTAGTTTGATAATTAAAATTTTCTTTTTATTTATGTAGCAAGACTCAACAATATATTTGAGGGAATTACATGAGATAACCGAGGGAGTAATAGAGAATATTGTCCTTCCTAATTAGTGGCTTGAATTTAGCGATATATAGTTCCCTTGCAAATCTATCACAATTTCCGCTGCAAACTATATTTGAGGGATTAGTGAGAGAGAAATCTTTTGCTGATCAACGAATTTCTTATAGTGAATCTCATTGCTATTACCATTATTCAAACAAACATAAATGTATTGCGTATTCGTGCATAGGTTAAATTGCATATGTAATTATTGAAATAATTATTGGTGGAGACTCAAATGGTGAATATATACGCATGATAGTTTATGTTAATTATTTTATATCTCGATGAATTAAAGAACTTTTTCTTGAATTGTATCTTATGGTCTAACTACCAAAACTGGTAAAATTCAAGATTATGCAGGATTATCATGAATGATCCTTATTTGGTTTATTAAAAATGGATTCTCTCATTCATGCTTTTAGAAACCATGTATTTTTAATCCACGCAAGACAGTCTCAGCAGGCCATTGATCATGTGAGAGTTGCAAGTCCCGGGTCTGCCTCAAAATTGTTATATAAAAACTCCACAGTATAGTATAGTTGCCAGCACAGTAACCCACCCACCCACCCACTAAAGTAGTATTCTTCAACCTCCTCAGTAATGGGCATCTTTAAATTTGATATTCACCAAAAGTCACCCCTGCATGCACAATCCCATTAACTTAAAGAAATGTATTTGGGGAAATACTATCTTAGTGGGAGCAACATAGTCTAGTAAGTAGTATCCTTCCAACGTCATCCACATCAAGACTAGCTAAATTGCCTACATGATTACAAACTCACTCAAACAAGTTCCTTTGTTCCTTCCACTGTATAAAACAACTCCCTAATAGTTCAAGGATATTCCTCTTCTAGCTGGATAGAGCCCCCAAATTCATGCTTGCATTTGGGTACACTCTGGCAGGGAATCTTTACACGTGGTTCTGTACATGTAATGTAAGATATATTTACCCTAATTAAGTAATGTCTTTGGTTAATCACTTTTATTTTTATTTTTCTTTTCTAAATTTTAGTTCAGGGTGTCCTTGATTGCTACCAATAAGATATGCAAAGAAATTGTTGTTATCTGCTGCCATAACAATGAAATAAGCCAATAATAATGTGAAAGCACGCACATTAATTATAAGCTTCGAAGAGAATGGCATGGCACTAGAACACTTGACACATAGTAACCCTCGTAAGAAGTGCCTTGACTGTGCATGTGCAGTGTACAATGCATCTCCACGAGTCCATGCGAGACCCAATGATTCCGTAAATTTGGAGACAATTACTATGCCTCTGTGAATCAAGTCCCTTATTGCCCTGTTTATGTGTCTCACGTACGTCTTTTATTGCTATGTCTCTATGTCTCACATTCTTATTGTTCCGTTTAGTCCCTTATGTGTCACAATCAATACATTCCCTACAGTTTCTTTCATTTCTTATTAAAACATTTTTTAAGTGAAGAAAACTTAATTGTGATAATTATTATGCAGAACCTCGCTACAAAATTATTTAAATAGATAAAAAGTTGTTAATCGTTCTATATATTGACAAATTTCTCATGAGATTAATTATTGATTTTCTACTTGTTTATTTTTCACCTTTTTTTCTATTTTTATAATTGAGTAACATAAATAGTTTAAGTTCTTTTAATCAATTTATTTCATGTCACATATGTGTGGAAATTCTCACAAAAAAAAAGTGTGTAAATGTTAATTTTTAAAAAAAATCATTTCAAAACTTTATGTATAAAAATATGTTGGCCACACTTGAGTAAAACTTCTATATACTGCAACCTCCATGTTTAAATGATATATGAAATTCCAAAACAAGCCAAGTACTTGTAATAAGGTGCTGCAAGTTGTCATGACATTGTACTGTGGTTATATCCCCCACAAGTTGCAGACAAATGATTCATTAAACGAAATCAAACATACAAAAGTTTCAAAGAAAACCAGATACGAAATCTAAGCAAAGAAAATTTTTCTACTTGGAATCCCTCAATGCATGCATCCCTTTTCCCTTTCATTATTTTCCCTAAGCTAAATGGGGTTGTGCTTTTTTACTTTGTAGTAGTATCTACTCAGAATATTCCAGTTTCACGAAATTTATTGAGCAACTGAAGTGAGGTGGGGAAAGTTCTTACAACATCGTCTTTAAAAGTAATAAATTATGGATTAGATCCAGGACCCCTGCCCCGCAATTGTTGTGTTCTTGGAGAAAGCTCTCACTACATGGTCTTTATTACAAGTAATAAATTGTGATACTGAATCCAGGATCCCAATTATTTTATCTTCATGCATAGTACTACAACCTCATTTCCCAAGATCCTTGAGTCCCAACATTTGTGGTCTGGTTGATATATATCATCGAGGTTAATTGGTGTTGCTTTCATCGTATATGGAGTGTAGAAAATACTACTACCTTCGTACTATTATAATTATTGTATAAAAAATTAGCCTAAAATAATTGTTATTTTAATTTTTCAAATGTGACATTAGTTATTATTTTTATTTAAATTTCTTATAATATTAATGATAAATAATAAAATTTAAAACGAATTAATGATAAGATAAGATTAATTTTTATAAAAGTACTAAAATCTTCTATTTATTGATTTTTTTAATGTGTAAAACAATTTAGGACCACTATAAGGTTTAAACATGTTTATTCTTATAAATGCAGTTTTGTTTAACTTTTTTTTCATAAAAAAATTGTTAGTTTTATTTTCATAAATTTTACATGAATCTAATTTTGTCATGTTAATTATCATTTTAAGGTAGTATGTAATAATAATTTTTTTATAAACCAAAGTTTGCTAGCCTCATGTAACACTAATGATCCAATTAGGTTGACATCCGAGGTAGCATCTAAGACCCTAAGTAAAAACCAAGAAATTTTATATAAAAAAATAAAAATATAAGTAATTAAATTATAAATTTAAGAGATATACAAAATTATGTTAAATTATATTTATAGGATTAAAAAGATATTTAATCTTTTCATTTCTTGTTTTGCCTTTATTATTATGCTTATTGTATTTATATGGGTTTGCAAAATTAAAAGACGAAAGGTAAAAAAAATATTTAGTATATTAAAGATAAAAGTTATGAAATATTTCCTTTTAAGAAATTAAAAAATTTAATATAATTTATATTAATAATCAATATTTTTAAAACACAAGACCCAAAATTATTTTCAGATTTCTTTTAAGTTATGGCCGAAACTAATGAGTTGAACTTTTAAATTGGTCGTGACTTTATTAATACAATTCATTAATTAAAAGTTTTCAGTGATTTGTTTCTTGACAGTATGTTTTTTTTACAGAAACAAAATCAAGATATTTTGTTCATGATAATTTGGCAAATATAAGAAAGAATTTAATGAAAAACTTGGAGGCTAACATGATCTTTTGTTACCCTCGCAAGCAAATGTGTAACAATGTTTGCATGTCTCTTTACAAAGTTTACTCCAAAGTTTGGATTCCTCACATGTATCTTTCTAATAATGGCTCCTATCTCAGTATCATCTATGACAAATTAAGCTATTGATTTTATCTACAACTATTTTGCAATCAGACTAAACCATGGAGGTCCGTCACCCATTGAAGCGCTTTGAGAATTCCCAACGCTTATTCTTCAAGAACCTGCCTGCAAGGATAACCCCAAACCTTTGTCATTGTTAAAAAACAAAAATCATCATATAACCTATATATTTTCATTTACTGTATATTTACATCATAGCAAACCTGACACGGCAATATGGGGACTCGAAACATATTTTCATACCCTCGGGTCACAAATAAACTTTTGATGTGTCCACCTTAGCTGGAATAGAGAACCATCCCATTGAAGTAATTATATATGTTATATATTCTAATTATATAATAAAAAACAATGTCTAGAATAAAGATGGAGATATCTCAAACTAATTCTTTTCGCTTTCTCTTAAATGGATATATGAAGTCCATATATTAATTAAGTTTGTATACATTCATTATTACAAATAACATACGATTATACTAACTTTATATTATAAAAATCTATTGCGTGGGCGGCTTAAATTTAAAAGAGAAAATAAAATGGTGCGCAGAGATTCGTACTACAAACTTATATAAAAACAAAATACTTGATAAAATATAATTATTAGCTAGCACGTACGTGTGTCAAAATACTTGATAAAAGTTTTGAAGTTATAAGATTAGATTGATGGTTCAAAGAAGAAAGGAAGGAATAATCAAATACCATCATTTCTAACAAACATCAAAAGTTTCAATGAGAAGGGAATTGATATCATAGCAAGAATCGATTTTAATTGCATACAGAGTTTAACGTACAGCTTGTAAAGCCATATGTAACTACTGACTTGCTTTAATATACAAGTTATTTGCCTTTCGCAAAAAAAAAAAAAAAAAAAAAAAAAAAAAAAAAAAAAAAAAAAAAAAAAAAAAAAAAAAAAAAAGAATCGATTTTAATTGCAAACAGAGTTATCAACAAAAAATTTATCATAAAAATGTCAACTAAATATTTATCAACGCATAAAATCACTAACCAGAGATAGAGTTGTCAATTTAATCCAACCAATCTTTTTAACCATGACCTTAACCCGTGGGTTACGGCCAAAAAAATACACAGAACAAAAAACATATCACTTAAAAAAATTATAGAGTAAAAAAACGCAACAAAATCCTGAGTTAGGACTAGCCAATGGCCCTATTTTATTTTTAAATAACTATTTTGTTGTTAAAAAGTATGCCCAATCGATTTTATAGGTCAACCCAATTCATGAGTTTACAAGCCGACTGAGTTTTCTGACTTGCTTCTATTTCTTATACATAAGTTATATTAATTAAGTTAAGATAATTTTTTAAAAATAAAATTTATTATCGAACAACCCAATTTTTTTTATAGCATTCCAAATTCATACAAATGTTAAACTAACAACATTATCATTTAAGGGACATAATTATAGTTTTGTAAATTGTTTTTAATCAATTTGTTTATTATTATAATTAGACTAAAATATATCCTTTTATAACATAGTCAATTACTCATGCCGTCTTGCACAAAGATTATGTGCTAAACCACTGCATATATGAGTAAATTGACAGTCGAGATTCAAAATTAATTAGTGGTCACTCGATCACCACTTTTAAAAAAAAGTCATGTATTTTTTCAATTCTTACTATTCAAATATGATTTAATGACATGTATATTTTATAATTCTTATTTCTCAGCATAAATTTGATTCATTATATTTAATTATATAGTTACATGTCTACTTAAAAAAATTATATATAATCACATTTCTCATATATATATATATAATCAAATTATACCAATGTAATTTTAATAATTATTATATTATTTTTATAATTTGATATATAATATAATTTTATTGATTCAGTCATTGAATTATATTTAAATATTATTAAGATAGTTTTTGTTAAAATTTATCAAAATTGAATAACAAAAAAATCATTAAATAATTTATATTTTAATATATTTTAAAATATTTACAATTAGTTGATTTAATCTATATGAACGAAATAATAACTTATTTTTGATTAATATAAAATTTTACTAAAATGACTTTCAAATATAACAAAGAATTTTAAGAAAATATTATTTAATTAAAAATTATAAAATTAAATAATATAATAATTATTAAAGTTATACATGTATAATTTAATTTTTCTGGAAAAAGTAAATCTTAATTAATCAACCAATAATATAAAAATGATTAAAAGAGTTTTAATCTTAAGTGTCGTCGAGTTGAATTGAAATTGGCTACTCATGGATATATATATATATAATCTCTCTTTCGGATTCGATTATGACACCCCCACTTCAAATAACCTATCTTCCACAGTTCCACCTTTTCCTCTACAAAACACAACACCTATCACTCTTCTAGCTCTGATCGTCGATCACCCACAAAAGATAAATTACAGAATGGTGAAGTTCTCAAAGGAGCTAGAAGCCCAACTAATACCAGAATGGAAAGAGGCCTTCGTCAACTACTGGCAGCTGAAGAAGCAGATAAAGAGGATCAAGCTCTCGAGGCTTCCCAAGCAATCCCACAACCACGCAAAACCAGACTTTGGTCTCTCCATTTTCGATTCTTTAAGCTTCTTTGTTAAGAATATCGCTCAAAACTTCTCAACTTCCGACCATCATGACCTCAACATCATTAAGGTAATTAAGGAAGGACAAATATTTATCATAACTATATAATTTGACTTTGATCATGAGTTTGTGCTTAATATTGCTTCCCGCGAGTTTGGCTGATATTTTCCGTCGAATTTCAGCTTTTTTTTGGTGTTTTCTGGCAATGAAGTACTAGTATATATCAGTATCTATCTGGCATGTACCAGAAAACCTGTGTTGGCAACAAAATGTCACACACACGCAGAAACCTCGGTGACATTTTTGCGTGTTTCTCTATCTTTTGTCTTCTAGAGTTCCATTATTTTATACTAGGATGTTTTTGATGTGATAAAAGAAAAAAAAATGAATAAAAAGAATAAAATAATTTTAGAAACAAATTTTTTATTTATTTAATCTATTCAAATAGAAAAGGGGTGATGTTTTTGCGCATGACTTTACTGCATGAAAATGGAAGAAAACTAAAGCGACATCTTTTTTTCTGACAACGAATTGTTTTGGAGAATTCAACAGCTGAAACTCTTCGCTTAGTGCGTTTTTAAACAACAGATTATTTTTTAAGTCCTCGGTATGGTTAATATGAATGGCCAAAAACAAAACAAAGAAAAGAAAATTAATGTGTTTGCCAAAATTGTAGTAGCATAGTGTGTGTAATTGTAGTTGAAGTAATTAACAATTGAAAACCTTATCGTCATTTATATATACTGTGTGGTCCAGTGAAATTGTCCACATGATTCCTAGAAATCAGCCATATTTGATCAAATTAGCAATAAATGAATACTAACTACGGGGTGTCTGTAGAATATTTATTGAAAAAATAATAAATAATTAGTTTTATTAAAAATAATTAAAATGCATTAATATAATGATATTTTTGTATGATTTAAGAATACTTCTTAATTCTTATCATTCTTTTTTATTTAATTAGATATTATTATTGAATTGTTGAAGATAAGCTTTTTGAAATAATCAATACTTAAACTGAACTAAATTCTTTTAACGATGTATCAACGCACTATATATAGAGCGGCTGTATCGTAAAATTATTCATCAACTCAACCATCCTATATGCATGGATTTAAGTTCCTTTTTTTCTTATTACTCCCTCAAAAAAAAATCCTTTTTTCTTTGGAATTTGCTATTTAAATGCCATCACTTTTTTTTTGATGAATTAAAAAATGCCATCACTTAGACATCATTGAAGTTGATATATCATTTTTATCAACAGTGAATGGTAATAAAAAAGAGGAGTAAATACAATGAATCATGAATGGTTATTAGAAGAAAGAGCTAGAAAATAAAAATTAGGAAAAGTTTGGCATGGACGGAAAATGTAGCGAGATGAGTATATGTGGGGTTAAGTACTAAATAAAGTTGGTTTAGTGGCCTCCTTTTGTTTTTTTGTGAAACCCTTTTTCTGCTTTCTTTTGGGGAGTTTCTCAATCTCTCACGAAAACCAGCGACACGGTTGTGGCGTTTGCGGATCTATCTGTGCCACTAGCGTGGCAACATAAAATATAAAGGAAAAAATATATTAATGTTAACACCAAAAAAGTAATATATTGCTAAAGAGAAAAATAAATATGGAATCATTAATTAATTTTGTGACGTACGTATGTAGGTGAGGAAGAAAACCACAAAGGGTGGTGAAGAAGAAATCTATGAGACAGAGCTTGCACAGTTATTTTCTGAAGAGGATGAGGTACATTAATTAATTAATTAATTAATTTCTTTGTTTTCTATTTACTAAACTATGTGTATACTATATTGTTGGACTCACATGCATGAAATATATCATTGGTTTTTAATTATGATTGTATGTTCAGGTACGTGTATTTTTTAAGAGGCTGGATGAGGAGCTGAACAAGGTGATCCAATTTTACCGGAGACAAGAGAGTGAGTTCATTGAGAGAGGAGAAACCCTGAACAAGCAGCTTCAGATTTTGCTTGATCTCAAGCGAATTATCAGTGATCGTCGCCGGAAAAATTCTCCGTCGAAGCCATGTAGCACCGGAATATCCCCTCAATATTATTCCGGTCAGCTTTCTTCTTCATCTCATTAATTTTTCTCTCTCTCCAAAACCACAAACAAAGATGGAAACCTCTGCTCTGCATATACAGAAGATGATTGTCTAGATTATTATTATTATTTTATTGTAACATTGGATTTATACTATTTAACTCAATCAAGAAATTGGATCTAAATTAATTAGGGTAGTTTGCGCTCAAAGAGAATTCCTAGTGTCGATCTATTTGTGCTTTTAAGTGCTTGCTGACATCATACAACATATAGAAATTGTATGTCTATGTGGAGTAGTACGTGGAACATTGTCGACCCATCACATACTTCAATATGCAATAATTCTTAATAGTAATGATATTTGTCTATTATTTTTCTTACGTTATGCATTTTAGATTACACGATAAAACAACACATTTCAACATACTCTATTATCTTCTATTTCTCAAGTAGTAAAATAAAGTGTAAGCAAAGTACATAATATTATTCAAAATTTAAAGGGAAATATAATTATATATGTATAAATAAATATAAAGTTCTCATTACTCTTATTAGCACAACAATACATGTTGAGGCCAAAAGTGAGAAATAATAATAGTAACTTACAAGGAGTGCGTGAAATATGTGTAAGTAAATTGTTTTGTTAGAGGTTTAAGATTTTGACAAAAGTCATATAAGTAATATTTTAATATATTATTTATCTTTCATATAAATTAGATTTTATTTTATTTGTATTTGTTTCTTATTTTCTCAAAACAAATTGAGAGATGTAAAATTTCAACAAAACAATAAACGGAAAAAATGTAAAAACACTTTTTTTGTGTATAAGAAAAATATCAATGTTAGAAGTTAAGATCTTGAGTGAACTATTTAAACCCTTCATTATTAGGTTGATCTTGATAGATAAATTTTTTAATGAATATATATTATTAGTGTAAAAAAATTAAAAGTAAAAAATTTAAATTTTTGTATGAATTATAGGATGATTATTATCAAAATCAATAATTTACAACAAGGCATTGTGAATTATGATTAAATAATAGTATAAAAAGTCTTTACGATACTTTTTCTATATTCTTCATATATATGTGATGGAGTATATGATTAAGTTGCATAATTATATATTAGTTTGTGCAGGAAAATTTGGAGATTCAGGTGAAACAAATGCAGAAATTTCACATACGGATGAGGTAATCACAACATTAGAGAAAAACGGTATAAGCTTTGTGAATTCAGCGACGAGGACAAAGACGAAGAAGGGAAAGCCAAAAACGGCAATGAGAATTGATGTTCCAGCCACCAATGCAACTCGGGCAATTACAGCTTTCACTAGCATGCTGTGGGAGGATTTAGTCAACAATCCAACCGGAGACTTCGTTCACAAGAGAAAGCTCCAATGTGCTGAGAAAATGATTAGAAGTGCCTTTGTGGAACTCTATAAAGGCCTTGGCCTACTCAAAACTTACAGGTTCTTTTTTATTTATATATATATACAAATTCCGTAGTTATTATTAGTATTTGATTATTACAGAATAGTTTACTTTTAACTAATGTTTATTTTAGTATGAATCTTCAATATCTAAATGTTACTGATCAGTCTCAAATAACTAAAGTGTGAAAACGAGGAAAACTAATCTAAAATTGTAAAAGTCTGTAACTGTTTACCTTTTCCATTAATTCATATATAAAATTTGAACTGTAAATTTTACTTAAAAGATCAAACTTCTTAGCATTTAATTCAAGGTTGGTACTCATTGTTATTAGTATTATCATCATCGTTCCATTTGCCGGTTAAAAATGAAAAAAAAAAAAAAAAAACCTTAGAGAAAAGGGAATATTGATTTCGTGATTATATATCTTAGCCAAAGTTGGAAAGAATATATAGAAATGATAAGGAGGCCAATGAAAGGGTGTGTTGCATGGCAGTTCACAACATCACGTAAGGTTTTGGATAGAGAGAATAAATGAAGGTTGGTGTGATTGTCACGTTAGATCAATATATCTATTCACTCAAAACATATCACTCAATATTTATACATAATTATAATTAAATTCATCTTTTTTAATATTTAAATGTAAGATGATTTATTTTATAAATTGTGCATTTATTATCTTTGGTTGCATTATATGGGAATGACGCAAGGTGTTTCTGTTAGAAACTATAAAGCTAACTTTAGCACACACTTCCAAAATAGTGGCCAACAAAATCAAATTGCCCTCTGTTATCGTCAAATTTTGCTTTACCTTTTCATTTCGTTTTATGTCTTAAGTTGAAAATTCCTTTTCAATTGCTTATTTATTTATTTTGTTACCCGTAAATTTAATGTGGTAATTTAAAGATTCCGGAAAGAGTAAGGGAGGAAAGAGACTGGATTTTATGTATATATGCATGAGAAAACGAAAAAAAGAAATCATATTATTAGCAAAGTTTTTAATTAATTACATAAACAGTTTAGAAAATCCTAATAAGAAGCTTTTTTCTACTACAGTAATATAAAGGTTTCCCATAAATCATTCTTTTTTTGAAAGGCGAAGGAGAATATATAATTATAATTGTTATAATAAAAAGAGGAGCTGAACAACAGTCGCAAGGTGTGAGAGGTTTCCCATAAATCATAATGAGTGAGTGAGCTGAGGTGATAAAATATCAATCACTTGATAACAAGTTTGAAATTTATGTATTAAGGTAAGATCATTTGGTGTTTTTCCGATTGACCTAATAGTCTAGAAAAAAAATGATAAATATATCAATCGAGCTATAGGGCACACCTTCTCTAAAATTCAAGAATTAATGCTTAAAAAGATTTAACAAATATATTTTATATAATGAAATTATGATTACCATCATAAAAATAAAAATAATACTAACTAAGCCTTTTCCACCAACAAATTATCAATCTTAACTTGTCCAATTGAATATATAAATTAACGAAAATAAATACATATGCCAGTAAATGAAATAAAAAAGCCTATATATAAAAAATGTCATATATTATAATAATTTAATATTAATATATCGTTGATATAAAGATAAAAATCAATGAAATTAATAATCTTAAATATGATATTTAAAGAAATTATTATAAAAGTTACTAATTTTAATTAATTATATATCAATATATCATTACGTGATAATAAATACATTTGTATATGTACCAATTAAATTTCATATATTAACGGTTTGACTTTATTAGATTAACCTTGATCAATAGTAAAGTCTTTGTCTAACAAAAGTTAAATGGTTAATATAGATATTATAAATTTGCTTTAACAGTATGATAGATTATAATAATAAAACATTTCATTAGTGTAGAAAATATATATTATATTATTAATATGTACTCACAATATCTATACTATTAATTTGATTTCATTTAGACAAGTTATATTAACATAGACAAAAGTCTATACTAAATGACATTTTTTATAGGGTGAATAAGGCCAATGGCATGCTAGAATATTGTTTCTCTACCTGAAAATATCAAAGATAGTGTGAAATAATGAAAAAAATTGGCATGCATATACTAATAAAAAATATGTTAAGTATTAAGATTATTTTCACTTAATGTAGTTATTTTCTAAAAACAATTAAGCTGATATAAACATTGTGAATCTACCCTAATAATATAATACTAGTACATTACACTAATATTATGATATACCAATTAATAGAATTATCAGTTTTTTATATTAATAAAATTATTTATTGATATATATTGTATTGTTGTATAAATCCTTGATGTTTATATTAATTATATTGATATTTATATCTTTAATAAAATTAAGTTATACTAACACAGAGAAACACAGGGCATTAATGTGTTTTTGAGAGGCAATTTTTTCCAGTGAATCTATGCATAATGCATTGCATGTATGAAATAATTATAATAATTATTACCTTATTAATGTCATTCAACCTTAAATTTCTTTACAAAATATATGAATATATTTCATTGGGTGGTGGGTTTTATGCAACATTCATTTACGTATAAGCATGCACCCCTTTCATGTTTTTGCAACTTCTAATGCCATATTCTCTCATTTTGGCAGCTCACTGAATATGGTAGCATTTACAAAGATATTAAAGAAATTTGACAAGGTAAGGCTTAAAAATATTTCCTCCTCTTTTCTCTTATTATAACACGCTACATGTGCAAATATACGTAGGCAAACACAAATTAAGAAGGATTTGATGAGATTGAAGAAGTTATCGTTTATACTAGGTGTTACTATGATGTCCATTCAATCACATATTTTGCGATATTATTAATAAAGACGAAAAACTAAAGGAAGTTTCTCAAGAATTAATCCTTTGTCGTATTACTATTCATGCTTAATTGCACTTGAAGGCTGCGCTAATTCATACGTGAAAGTAATGAGAATCTTAAATTATTTCCATGATGGACAAGATCAAACCTGATTTCCCATCCCGACTAAATTTGACTTACAGTATATATGACCTAAAGATAGTGATAGTACCACTAAATTTCTCTTTTCCATTTTCCTTTTGAGTGATGGAGTCACATCTTATATATACATCCAAAACCCTTTTTGCTTCTACATCTATTTAATTTTATTTAATCAATAAAAGGGAGTACAGCTGTTTGACACAATATATGAAGTTAACATTTTTTTGGTGCAAGTCTGCGAGTGCAAAAAATATGTGTTCGAATATAATATTTATGATCATAGTCATAGAGAGCTTAGCTGCATATATTCAATTATGCTTAATATATAGCTGGTGCGTGGTGGCTTTTATCTTCTTTTTTAATCAGATGTGGTATTACAATTCTTCAGGCACAATCGTGCTTTTCTTGCAATAACATAATCCGTTTGAAAATGTTTAAGACAAAATAGTTATCAGTTTGGACCCAAAACAAAAATTCTTATAACTTTTTTTTTTTCAATTTTGGAAAGACAAGAACAACTTTTTTTTTCTTTAGGTAAAAGTGAGTAAAAGGTAAATATTGGAATGGTTATCGGCGCATTCAGCAAAAGTGAGACTTTCAAGAAAAATAATTATAGTGTTCTTGTAATTGAATACTTTTTAATTTATTTTTTATTTACTTCCGAGTTCCGACAATAACCTTTAACGGTATACAGATGTGTTATCCATTTTTGTGTTTCGGTAAATCAACCATCATAGTAATTTGTACTGTATTTGTTATTAAAAAAAAAAAAAAGAAGAAGAAGAAGATGATAATTGCACATATAGCTATCAATGTTCCTGATAATTGCACATATAAAAAGATCCTGATAAGGCTTAGTTAATCTTTTTCTTTGAATTAGCCATTGGGGTTAATTACACATGAACTATTCCTTGGCATTGATAATTTATTATGCTACTAACTTTAATTAAGTTTCCATATCTAATCTGTTACTATGAATTCATATTCCTATTATATAAAGAAAAACATAAGTAAATCATTTTGTCATCTGATCGAGCAGGTATCTTGTCAAAAAGCTTCTGCAAATTATTTAAAAGAAGTGAAGAGATCCCATTTCGTTAGTTCTGACAAGGTACATTTTGGTTTCTTCCAATGCCTTAAAAGAAAAAAGATAAGAGATGAAACATTCAACTTTAATTCTTTTGATTTTGGTCTTCTTTAATTCTTGATAATGGGTTATATGGTATTCTAATAAGTGGTTATCATTATAATACGTTGGTTTTGTAAGGTTTTTAGACTAATGGACGAAGTGGAATCCATATTCACAAAGCACTTTGCCAACAACGATAGGAAAAAGGCAATGAAATTTTTAAGACCCCAACAACATAAAGATTCTCACATGGTCACCTTCCTTGTCGGTAATGCTTCTGACTCTCCCTCTGTCTCTTCCTTCATATTGGCATGGCACTTTTACATTGACTAACACTAGCAAAATATTTTACACATAATGAAAGTAGTGTAGCTTCAAATTGCAATGAAATATATCTGAGTTGATCACTGCATGTACCAACAGACAAGTCAAATAAAATTTTGATGTCCTGCTATTAGCATATGCTTAGTGGCCACTAATTTGAGCACTTCGTGAACCTACCAAGCTGATTAGTCAAATTTACTGTGACTGCAGGGTTGTCTACAGGTTGCTTTGTATCCTTGTTTTGTGTATATGCAATCTTGGGACATTTGTGCGGTATATTCTCCTCTAGTAACGATCCAGCTTATATGGAAACAGTCTACCCCGTTTTCAGGTTTCTTAACATTTTTCCAACTTGAACACATTTCACACGTTATCTCTTTTGTGTACTATTCTACTCCACATCCTAACTCTATGACCAAAATACCACGTAGGAATGTGATATGCAATTCTATATATAAATATGTTTAACACAAATAGACTAAGTAGAAAAACCGGTTTGAAATGAGCTCTTACTAATTTATCTATTAATAAGGGTAACCTTGAAATAAAAACTTCTCTTAGGTAGATTATAAAATCCTATATATCTTTTTTAACCTGCCTTTATAATTATAAACCATGAAATCAAATGTACTTAAGCTGAGCAGATTGTAAAAACTCCCCTGAAAATTTAATTTCCAGAATTTTAGACAAATGCCTATGATATAGGTGAACTAATAACGGTTACAATAATTTTGTGCAGTGTGTTTACATTGTTAAGCCTGCACTTGTTTATGTATGGATGCAACCTTTTCATGTGGAAGAATACAAGAATCAATTACAATTTCATATTTGAATTCTCACCAAGCACAGCACTCAAGCACAGAGATGCATTTCTGATGAGCACTACCTTAATGACAACTGTGATTGGGGCAATGGTCATACATCTTCTTCTAAGGGCTGCAAACTTTTTTCCTACCGAAATTGATGCCATTCCTGGAATTCTTCTTCTGGTTAGTCTACTCACTATTGCTTTTCCTTGTTATTTATAAGATAAACTTGTTTGCTTTACATTTGGGAAAGTAGTTTATTAACCCTTATAGTATAAGGCTTATACTGATCATTAAATTCCATTTTCAGTTTTTCATAGCACTGCTCATTTGCCCATTTGACATTTTTTATCGCCCCACACGTTACTGCTTCATCCGTGTTCTTTGCAACATAGTATGCTCTCCCTTTTATAAGGTAAACTTCCCTCAACCAATTTATTGGAGCACTTGGATACATTGTAATACCATATTTGTAGAAAACTGAGCTTGGCATATTTTTTTCATTTTAATTTATCATTTCTACAGGTTCTGCTAGTAGACTTTTTTATGGCTGACCAACTAACTAGCCAGGTGATCTTATTATAGCCTACAAGTTGATCTTACTATTGTGGTTTTTTCACTTCTACTTATTATTATGCATCTTAAGTAACATTAAATTTCTATGTTATGGTTGTGTTTTCAGATTCCATTGCTAAGGCATTTGGAAAGTGCAGGTTGTCACATTTTTGCTAGAGCTTTCAAAACACACCACCCTGATACCTGCCATTCAGGAAGAGTATATATGGAAGTAACTTACATAATCTCATTTTTGCCATATTATTGGCGTGCTTTGCAGGTAAGCCTAGGATGCAGATTGTAGATTCTCTTTTGACATTGCAACCTAGGAATCTAATCAACTACTTCAACAATTGGAGACATGCTACATTGCTAATTGAATTTCTCTTATAATGTATATTCCCCATTATTTCATAAACTAACACAGGCTTATTGAATGCCATCACAAGTGTGCGAGACGGTGGTTTGATGATGGTGATGTGAACCATTTGGCTAACATGGGCAAGTATGTTTCAGCAATGGTGGCAGCAGGGGCTAGAGTAACATACAGCAGACAAAATGACAATCTATGGTTTGCTATAGTCTTAATCACTTCTGTGGTGGCCACAATGTATCAACTGTACTGGGATTTTATCAAGGACTGGGGATTTCTTAATCCTAAATCCATAAATCCATGGCTCAGAGATGATCTAATTCTAAAGAATAAAAGCATATACTATATGTCTATTGTAAGTTTTCTTTGCCTCCTGATCTGAATATCACAATCATATGCTTTTTTATATAATGAAGTGATATTGGATTGCAGGTCTTAAATATTGTCTTAAGAGTGACATGGGTGGAGATTATCATGCACTTCAAAGTAGGGCGTGCCCAATCACGACTACTAGAATTTTTATTAGCTGCACTTGAGGTTATTAGAAGAGGGCATTGGAATTTCTACAGGTATATTTTATCATATTTAGAAGAGATGAATGAATTTTTTATCCTCCAGAATTTCCTTGTTGAATTAATCAGGACTTCAAAATGCCTATCTCATCCAATGTAACACAACCTATTTCACTATTTGTGTTTACCAATGCCTACGTAAACTTTGGGTCAAAACAATAATGTCACTACACACTAAATATAGGGTGACAATGACAGAACTCTTAAGTCATAATGATTTGGTTTTGTATTATCTTTTACCATATTACAGACCGAGTACCGACTCATCTTAAAACCTTAAAGCTAAGCTTCTAAAATTGATCCTTAACAGTTGATAAATAGTGAACATAGTCCCTCATGAACTTAATACCTTGTCTGAACAGGTTGGAAAATGAGCATCTAAATAACGTTGGCCATTATCGGGCAGTGAAGACAGTTCCACTACCATTTCGAGAGGTAGACTCTGACTGATGAGTGATGACGTGATTTTTCTTGTACAAAAAAGATGTCCTATAGACATGCTAACCAAAATAGAGGCATGTAGTGTAAAGAATAAAGAAGGGAGGAGGAAAGAAACTTTTCTTAATCCGTTTCTTGTTTATTGCCACTTTTTGAGGCAAATGGACATGCTAAAAATCGTTCAAAGAACAAATTGTTATTTTTTCTTGATTTTAGTAAATATTGAAATGTTAGTGTTGCTTATAATTTCGTTTGTCAGTAAAACAGATTTGATTTTTTATAAATAAAAATCAAAGATAGATAACAAGGATTAACAACAACTCACATCTTGCTTAACCAACTAAATTAGATTCCTTTTTAGACAAAATAAATTTAAGTTGCCCGACAATGTTTTCCAAGTTTTAAAATTAAAGCAACTTTCCACTAAATTTGTTGAACTTCAATACTTTCCCTCACTGACTTTTTCCCTTGACGCAAATCTCAAAATCATGCTAAGTTGTCTTCTAAACTTTTCAAATTTTGGACCACTGAGTCCTTTGGTAAGTGTATATCTAACCTAGCCTTCAGTGCTATATAGTTCTTCTCAATGTCACCCTATAGTACCTTTCCTTTGGTACAATTTTTTTATCAGCCAAAATGGAATTATATTAATAGAACCGGGTATAAGGGGTAACCGAACAGTTACAGGCAAAAAGAAAAAAGCAACTACTATGGTGGTGATTATTAGATATTTGACCAAGATGAAAATGCACTTCCACATGCTTGGTTCTGGCGTGAAAGAAAAGATTTTCTACCAAGTGAATTACTACCTGATTGTCACAATATTGCATAATCAATCAATTGATGTACATTTTGTACTAGTTGTATAAGCTATGTACACCCTTGAGGTGCCGTTATTTCTGCTATGTACTTAACAAAGATACAGTAGACAGTCTCTTGGTGCACCAAGACACTAATCCTGACCAAAAAACGAACATAAATCAAATAATACTTGTCATGGTTACTACTTACTAGTTACCAGTATAAGCAGTAGCACAATATCCTATTACGCTACCAAATGTTACTTCTTTGGGTTCTGCATGAACCAACTTACCACACCTATAGCATAGCATGTGAATGCAGGGACGGGTGCAAAAACCTTTATAGGTGCTGATTTTCTTTCTTTCTTTATAATTGTTTAAATGTTTAATTTTTAATAAATAATAATTTATTAAAAATTTAGTATTTTTATGCATAAAATTAAAAATAATTTTTATATTAATTAATGATAACATTAATTGTTATTATCATAATAATAAACACAACCGATTTTACATAATTTTACATTAATTATCATTTTAATCATTATAATGAAACAAAAACATAATTAATTTGCATAATTTTATATTAATTAATATTAATCATTATTATAATAAAAATATATAAAAAATTATATAATTATATACTAATTAACTTAAAAATATATATGTATACACATTAAAAAAAAAAATCTAAGGAAAGAAAGGACAAAGGAGAGACTCAAACTCCTACATGCTCCCTCTAGATTTGTCCCTATGTGAATGTAATATATCATAGCAAGTTAAAATATGATAGATCAAACTTTATCAACTAGCTCCCTATTTACCGAATTACCGTGACATTTTCTAAGTCCTTTAGTTGTTTCGACCTCCAGACCTAGAAAGTGTTTTGACTTTCTAAGTTCTTTTACCTGAAAGTGTATAGACAAATGACTTCCTCTTCTATTTTATTTCAATCTTGAAGATTTAGGTAATTAAATCTTTATTCTTAATTAATAACAATAGGCAAATTACAGTAAAAAAAAAAAAAAAAACTTAACCAAATTACTTTTTAAATGTACTTGTTCTTTTTCTTCTCTCTTTGGCTGAGAGTACGACATTTATCCTATAATCATTACTTCTAGGTACACATAGAGTCGATTCTGACATTTTAGAGGGCCAGCACAAAACAATAAACAAGGACTCCTTAAATATTTAAGTGTTTTAAAATATAAATATAAATTATAAAAATAAATATATAATTTCATTAAAAATAAATATATTTTATTACATTGAGTAAATAGCATAATTTAGACAAATCTAAAAAAAAATTGTATTTTAATCAACTCCATTACTATCCTTTATCATCAATCTTTTTTAATCTTATTGGCCGAAGAATCTTTAGTAATTAATTTTAACTTCTTATTTTTATTATAGTATTACCATCACACTTTTGTTATTAATTTTTAAAATAAGTAATGAATTATTTCCTTTTTATGAAAAAAGGGTTTAAATTTATCTATACCAACTTCAACAAATACTAACTAGATAGACTTCTTCTGTATCAGTATTTGTCTATCAGTATCATTTTTTTTTCTTTGGCTTCTATATTATCCAATCTTCATGCTGGAAAAAAATCACGTTGCTATCACAAAGGCACATATGTAGAAAATATTGAAATAATTTTAATGTTTAATAAAATTTGAATCTTCAAATAGTTGGGAAGTTGAAATGAGGTTAAGTCATTAATTGAGAGTTGAATAAGATAAGTTAGAGAAACAAAAAGTCACACATATAAGATTTTTATTTGAAGAAACAAAAAGTCACACATATAGATTTTTATTTGAAAATATTATGGAACTTTTTTGGGCCTCTTTTCCAACATGGGCCAATGTGGATGCATTGCCAAACCATGCTCTGGTCGGACCAGAGTACACATGCAATGATGCAAAATTTAGATAACTTTAATTTTATTACTATTTTTAATTGATTTTTATTTAAAAGACTCTTTCGACAATCAAATAAAAAGTGAATCTAAAACGATTATCATTCAATATTTTAAAGCTTTTTCAATAACAAAATAGAAATAACATCTAAAATGACTGTTATAAAACTTTTAGTTTTAAATATTTATATTTTAATTTAAGAATTAATTAAAATTTGAATTATTACACAAGTTTCCTTTTTTAAATCGAATTAATTAAATAAATAAATATCATAATTAATTTGATTAATATTAATAAAATAAATTTGTATAATAATTAATTCAATTACTTTTATATATGATAACTTCCATAGTAATTAATTCAATTTTAATTAAAAATGATATCTATAATTTTATATGATATTTATTACTGTTAAAAAATGTAGATTGTATTTAATTTAAATTTAAAAAGGATGATTTATATTATCATTAATTTGATTAGTTTAAAAAAGTAACTTGTATCAATAATTAATTATATTTTTTCTTAAAATTTTAACAAGTCAAATACATATATTTGTTGTGTAAAAGAG
>PYAF01002668.1:282535-349220 GCA_007407185.1 Glycine tomentella
GACTATGTGGTTAGGGTTCAATAGTTGTTGAAAATGTGGCATTCCTCAAAATTAGGAAGTTATAAAGGCAACACCCCAGGCTTGGGGTTTGGCTTCAATTTATGATTTCATTCTTGTAACCATGAGGAAGACTCCCTGGTTAATACCAATTGACCTCTACATTTGTATTTAGTCATAAGTTGTGAATTAATAAGCAGTTATTGTCCATTCAGTGATTCCAACAAAATCTGATGGATATGGGATTTTCCACATATTAATATTGGTTGGCTTTTGTGGTTAGAGACTACAGATGGATGTTTGTGTTTGGTTTTTTCGTTATTGTTTCTTTTTTAACAAAAACACTACACAAAGACGAATTTTGTTTATTGAGCTTGGGTGAGAGAAACAAAAAAAGTGTTGATGGATTTTTTTGTGGTTGATGATGCTTTTAAAATATAAAAGTTACAGATATTAGGCATTTATTGTATGTTAGATTATGTTTCATAATTCCAGAAGTAGTATATCAGATTTGTGGTTCATAAAGCAGATGACTAATAATGAACCAAACAAAACTTGCTATCTGTACCTTTTTTGTAAAATCTAGAATGTTTTGTCAAAGATAGGAAACAGGGATTGGATTAGTAATGGCTAAAATAATGGGCAATAATTGTAATCCTTAGCTGTGTGAGAAGATCATGTCGGCATCCTAATTTAGAAGTTGATTATTATTCTAACTGGAGAACAAGACTATGTGAGTAAATAGCCTAGTGCTCAAATGGCTGTGGTCCTGTGGATAAGATGGTTTATAGTGAATTATACAGATATCTATTGAATTGAATTAAAAAAATGAATCACTAGCAAAATTCATATAGCTAACCTTCCTTGCTCAACATTTATTTCTATAGTTAGTTAGTTACCTTCATATGTCATGCTTTGACTTTTATCCTCTGATTTTTGTGCTATATAATGGAAGCTAATTTGTTTGGCTTTTTGCTTGGAAGGTCTACATTTGGCCCTGTTCGGTTACAAGGTTAGAAGTGCTTTTGAGAGCTCTTGAGAGTTTCTCTACTAGAAAAAGCTCTATATATCCGGTAGAGAAGTTTTCAAAAGCTCTTCTGTCTTGTATCCAAACAGGCCAAATTTATATCATATGTAATAAGTGTGTTGATTATGCTTCATGTATACTAAGGGGTATACTTTATGTCATTTATTTTGCAGGTGTCTACTATCTGACTACACATGTGCTGTTTACATTGTCTTCCAATTGGGTTAAAGTCTGATTGAAGAGCAATGCAGAAGGATACCAGTACCACTGCCCCATCAACCACAAGTGGTCGGGTTAGGCACCGAAAACGCTCAAATGAGGTTAATTTTTTATAGTTTTAATTTATCGCTTGATCATCTTTTGCTTTTGTCTATTAAAAGAAAAATTGTATTAGTGAATTTCATGTAGGAATTGATCCTGAAATTTGAAGAGAACATGAAAAAACTGTCAAAACTATCGGACAACAGATAATTGGAAGCATGGTTAAATTCTATTTTTTTTCTTTTCTTTTTGAATCTAAGTTTGTCTTTTTATTTTTATTACTATTAGGTTCCTTCTTGATGCTGTTGTCTCCATAGATGAATTTGATGTAATAAGTTTCAATGTCATGGGAATTGAATCCCTGTAGTATCTTTATGGAAAAGTTTCTGTATAATATTTGAAGGTAATTTATGATGCCTTTATCTTAGGTTATTCCGGAAGTTAGCAAAGCAAATGGGAACCAGTTACTGGTTAATGACAAAAGCAAATACAAGTCCATGCTAATTCGAGCATATTCATCCGTATGGATGATTGGCGGCTTTGTGTTGATCATCTATATGGGTCATCTCTACATCACTGCAATGGTGGTTGTTATCCAAATCTTCATGGCAAGGGAGCTTTTCAATCTACTCAGGAGAGCTCATGAAGATAGGCAGCTGCCAGGATTTAGGCTATTAAATTGGTATCTACATAATTCATTACTCACGCAGCAGTACAATAATCCTTTTCATGATAAACTAATGGCCAGAACCTAAAAAAAATTAGTATCTCGTCATTGACATATATCATTTCAGGCATTTTTTCTTCACTGCAATGTTATTTGTTTATGGACGGATTCTGAGTCAACGCCTGGTTAACACAGTAACTTCAGACATGGTTTTATATCGGCTAGTGAGCAATCTTATTAAGTATCATATGGTTATCTGCTACTTCCTGTACATTGCAGGTAACTTATGCTTACCTATTTTGTCCATATAATGTTCATTAGCCAGTGCTTGTTCAATGTCTCTATCAGATGCCTGGCATTTTCAAGCTAGTTTTTTTTACCTTGGCCGTGATTTTACTAGCTATTTTCTAAATATTGTGAGGGTGCTAATACTTTGGTTATCTACCCTTTTATTGGTTGAGTGCAGGATTTATGTGGTTCATTCTCACGTTGAAGAAGAAGATGTACAAGTACCAGTTTGGCCAATATGCTTGGACACATATGATTCTAATTGTTGTATTTGGCCAGTCCTCCTTCACCGTGGCAAGCATTTTTGAAGGGATTTTCTGGTAATATAACCTATGAAAGGAAATGATGATTATTTAACAATCATGCTAAAAAAATTGCACTACTTTTTGAGGATTTTCTTTTGCATGAAATCATATCATACTTCACAATGCTATTCCTCATACATGTGGACACTTTTTATTCTGGATTTTTTAAAATGTTATTTGACAGGTAGTTGATGCCATAATAATCACCTTAAGGAATGGTTGAACGAATTACATAGTTTGTGGGCTTGTTGGCTGAATCACACAGGATGTTATCTAGTCTTTGCCCAAATGGTGGAATCAAGGCCTTAGGATAGGAAAGATGGAGGAAAGATTAGGGATTGAGCCATGAGTGAAAGTTTTCTACTCCATGGGAGGTGAACAAATAATTATATTCTCATCAAAGAGGACTATAGGAGAGCCAATAAAGCCATAAAACAAGATCAATGCCCAACTTTTCAGACTGCAGGGAATTGAGTTTTAAAGTTTATTCCCATATTGTGTTTGCTTTTGCTTGGGTTGATTGTTAAGGGTGTTATTTTAATTCTTCTCAATAAAAAAACTGTATTGTTTACTGATGATATTGACATCATCTTAAACTGCTAAGATTTAAGTGATTTTATGTGTATGTATATTTGCTTTCATAGAATCATTTTGTTCATATATTTAATTTAATGTTTGACCATTGCTATTATACGAATAAGACCTGTCCTGCACTGTTGCTTCTTAATTGCATTGATGTTAATGTCTTGCTTGTATTTGGACCTACTGTACAGGTTTCTTCTCCCAGCAACACTTATTGTCATTAATGACATTGCTGCTTATATCTTTGGTTTCTTCTTTGGAAGAACCCCTTTGATTAAGATATCTCCAAAGAAAACTTGGGAGGGTTTTATTGGGGCATCCATTACCACCATCATCTCTGCATTTATGGTGAGCACAATTTCAATTTGTTAATCAAGATGCAACAATTGGGATGGTTTTTTTTTGGTGGGGGGTTGCTTGTCATTGAATCAGAATCACTTGTTGATGTTTATATTCCTCTTATAGCATGATTAAATGATTGCAACAGCCCAAGTAAACACTCAGAGAAAGCTTGATCAGATTCATCGTTCATGGCAATTAAGTTCTTGCTTAAGTCTTTATACATCAATCAAGTTATTCTGAACTAGATGCTAACATTATCATTGAAAACTCATTTTGCAGCTTGCTAACATCATGGGCCGTTCTCAGTGGCTAACGTGTCCAAGGAAGGTAGCTCTGTAACATACATAACTAATTGATATAATGTAAGGCATTATTCAACAACAAACTGACTAATGCTCACATCTCTTTGGGAATAACATTCAGGATTTGTCAACTGGTTGGCTTCACTGTGATCCTGGTCCACTGTTTAAGCCAGAATCTTATCCCTTACCAGGATGGGTTTCCCACCGAGTAAGCACTTGAAATTCAGCTGAACTTTGAATCTTATGTTCTACATCAATATTTACTTGACAGAGTAAATGTGTGCATGGCCAAACTAGTAAAAAACTTCCCCAAAAACACAATTTGGATGCCTCAAATAGCAAAAAAAAAAAAAAAACATCAAATTTGAGTTGGAGAATAAAACACTTCAAAAAAGTATAGCACGTGAAACTCACAGATCTGCATGAAAACAATTGGGTCAGTGACTTGCATATCTCAGGCAATGACTTTCTCAAATTGGCCCAGTCATTTAGACATTTTAGTAAATTTTTATCATGAATGTAAAGAAAGTCAAATTTGGATAATGCATTTTAACCTTCATTCTTCTTGGATAAAGGGGGGGATGCTGGGAAGAGTTTATGCTGTCTTATCTTATGGCATAAAAGTAGTTGGATAAACCTACAAAAAGAGCTCATAACCGGCTCAAAAGTTATTTTCAGTTTATTTCAATAAGTTCCATCAAGTAGCTTATGAAATAGCTTCTGCAGACCTTGAGCCCCCCGTCCCCTCTTTAATTTCCATCCACTCCCGTTAGTGCTTATTATATAAGCTCCTATGTAATCAACACTTACTTAATAAGTGCAGTTCAGCATATAAAAATTAAAAAGTGACCATTCTGTATTCATGAGATGCTAATCCAGATTCCTGGAATGTCTGAAAATCATAACTTACTACACACTATATGTTGTCTTATACAGTTTGCTTGGAAAGAGATATCAATCTTACCAATTCAATGGCATTCTTTATGTCTTGGGTTGTTTGCTTCAATTATTGCACCTTTTGGAGGCTTCTTTGCAAGTGGTTTTAAAAGGGCTTTTAAAATAAAGGTATGCTCTCAAAACTTCTGTTTTTGTAATCAGGAAGTGAGCAAATATAATCCATTTAGGTTAGGTATAAACAGACTTGCTGTGTCTTCCCATTTTTGCAGGATTTTGGTGATAGTATTCCAGGACATGGTGGAATTACCGACAGAATGGATTGCCAGGTAGATTCTTTTGATGTTACAATCTAGAAATTTATTTTCAATCATTAACTACTTGGGACTCTGCTTTTTTGTCCTTGTGGGAAACTTTTAATCATCATAGTACATAAACTAACCATGTTTTTCTATCCAATGTCTCTGCCCTGCCCCAACTAAGTTTAAAAGGAGAGGAAAAAAAATGATAACACTAAAAATGACTGTACACATTGAATAGGTAGAACAGAAAATTAATATTCACTTAATTCAATGTGAAGTAAAAAACATTCAAAGAATTTTTCAAGAACTCAACAACAAAAGAATCTTCAACGACAAATAAAGACATTCAATTGGTAGAAGTCTTGGTGGTCCAGTCTAGTGAGTATGAGTGTCAAATGCATACTGTTATGACCCAGGTCTGATATAATATAATTGTGAAAGTGATTATAGGTATTTTATGGGACATGTGGTGCCATTAAATAGTATAAACATAACAGACCAAAATTTGGAACTCATTCACAACTTCTATTTTTCAGTCTCCTTTACATTCTGCCTCAGTACACTATTTGTATCTTTAGTTCTGTTCATTTCATTAGTTGAGGCTAGGACTGGAAATCAAAACCATCCTAGTACCCAGCTTTGATGTTTAAGTCGAGCAAAATTTGACCAATTTGTCTTGGTGTGTAGATGGTTATGGCTGTGTTTGCATATATATATCATCAATCATTTGTTGTGCCGCAAACTCTCTCGGTTGAAATGATTTTGGATCAGGTAATTATACTTATTTTTCTAGGTATATTGCTTTGTATTTGTATTTCTATTAATAAACACCTAAGATGTTTAATTTATAGAACTACCACTGTTTGTTTGCTTCAGATATTGATCAACCTAACATTCGATGAACAAGAAGCTCTATATTGGAGGCTTGGGGAAATTTTACAACAGGGGATTACAAGGAAGTCTTAGATTCATGGCGAGGCGTATTTGTTCTGCCACTTTCTATTGTATTCCTTCACATACAGGAGAAAGGAAAAGATACTCTGTACATGTGTTTTCTATCTTTTGGGTGAAACGATTCAAAGTTTCAGAAGCTGTCAAGATGTGCATAGTGTATGTTGACCGTTAGTTCCATTCTGTTTTTTCTCGCTCGTGTTTGAATAGTTGATTGATGGCTTTGCTTGAACAGCTACCGTTCACTTGTGATCTTAAATAATTGACATGGCCAATGGCAGTAATTGAACGCCTGTGATGTATTCAATTCCTGGTGGTGAGGGGTGTTAATATTTATCAATTACCTTAAATGTAGTTTGAATCACGTTTGATAATAGATTCTGTTCTAATGCGATCAACAATTAATTTTCTTCTTCTATCAATGTTGCAAATATTGTGAATGGAAGCGCAGATTGTAATATGTGAACAAATTATATGATGAGTAGGATATAAATTGTTTTCCATTTCTATGCCACTCCTTGTTTCTTTCTTTCTTTCTATTTTGTACAATTACCATGGTTTTGGCTTGCTTTGGGTTCTTTTTGGACTGTAGATTTTTGCAAATTCTTTTTCGGTATGTTAGGTACTCAAATGTGTCCCACCCGTCACTCACTGTTACAATTGGATCAAAAGCCTACCTTAATTGGACTTTTTATCAAGCAGGCAACAAAAAAAGCAGCGGTATGAATTTCTTTAGGATTAAAACATTAGTTTCCTTTAGACGTTTTAATACATTGAAGATCCAGAATACAGCCAGTGGTTCGCAGACTAGGGTTGCTGCTATTTGTTGACAATTACACTGCCAACGGAACAGATTATCGCGAAATTTTTTATCGTTAGCTTGTACTTCAAGGAATTGTTTTAATTAAAATGCTCGAGCGCTTTTGATGGAATGTAAAATAATTTAATCTAATTATGCATTAAGAAAAGCTACTCCTTAGCTGCAAACATGAATATGATCTGCAAATGCACTTTTTCAGTCGCATAAGACATGATTCCCAACTAGCTTTGAAAAGAATCATAACAAAGTAGCTCTTGCCAAAAGGGACGGGAAAATGTCATCAAATTCCAAAAATGCATGCTTATGGTTATGATGTTGCTCTAAGCGTCACCAAATTCCAAAAATTTCTCAAGGAAAGTTCCCCTGTGAAAGCAACAACAAACTGAGTTTGACGCTTAAAGCTCCACAAATAAAAGTTAATCACATGCTCAGAGTCACCTAGAAAGGGTTACACTTGCACAAAATGTTACCATAAATATGTAGGGTGATTCAACTAAGTATTGCTAAATTTTTTGGTTGCCATAAATAGAGTTTTGTCCAGGCTCAAGCGAGCATCCATATAGTGGCATAAATATGGTATACATGTCCTACGTGTACACAAAACAAATAGTAATCATTTAAGGCACTCTGTAGTCTAAAAAAAAAAAAAAAACAGAAAAGCCAAGAACATCTATTATAGCTGACAACTCTTTTCCAAAATGGATCATGACAAACTTTTTTTCATCTTGTATTATTTTCTGTTACTGGCGTTTTGGCTTCTGAATCTTGACATAGGGCAACACGGCCATTAAACGGACATTTTTTGGAGACCAGCGACATTGTTGAGCACGGCAAAGCATCAAGAGTAAAGTAGGAGTTGAAATCATGAAGAGATGCCACAAAGCATGGCCTTGTGGATTGGTTGGCCAACTTGATATCATGTTGCAGAAAACAAGATCACTTAACCAACCTGAACTTCCCAAAAGAAGAGTAGCTACATAAAGCCGTGCGAGGCACTTGGCGCACACATCATCGGTGTAAATGTAGTAGTTGTACATTCTAGGAATGCAGAGGAGGCAGAGGATGACATAGTGGACTTTGAAGCCTATTCCAAAACGGAACACTGAATGAACGATGGCGAAAACGGCACCATATAAACATAGGAAGATGGGCATTGTACGAGGATAGTGCCAATCTGGGGAATAGAGGATGTATAGCAGAATCTCCCACATAATTGGAGTTTCATCGCTCTGCTGTCGCCTAAATCAAAGTGCAACAACTTAAGAATAAATCACTCACCCTAAAAAAAAAAACATTTTTTTTATCTACAAATTTTAGTGTTTTTTAAAATTTTAAATAGCTATTAGATAGAAACAAGAGAGGATGTATAGTGAGCTTTTTCCATTTGTTAGGAGATTTACCATGTGTGCTATAAGAAAACTTTAAACTGCACATTGAAATACACACATTTATATTTTCTCTTCTCTTGTTATTCTCTCAAAACTGCATCGAAATATTTTATGTTTTTTGATCTTTATTTCTCTTGTCAAAAACATTTGACAACAGATGTTAATCTCGCTATGAATACACATAAATCTTCATACTATTAAAAAAAGGTTTATGCTTTAAGAACTAATCAATAAATACACATTTAATTGTTTTATCTATTTTAATGTAATTTAAATATAAAATATACCCTTTTTATTTGGCTATATATGTTTTGAACACTCATATTTTCTTTAATGATAATAACATTCGCTCTGATAAAACATGTACCAGCCGGACAATGACAAATCTGCTTTCCTCGTACAGATTGAGCTTCCCAAATTCAATGTTCTTCTCTTCTTTTTGTAAAAAAAAAAAAACAAGAGGGTTAAATAAATAATATTTATTTGTAGTGGCATGTGTTTTTAATTATTGTAGAGTAGTTTTAGTTTATTGTAACACAACAGAATGTAATGTAATCTGATTGGCACAAATAGATGGTTACTAGAATGTTAAACTCCACTTGTAAAGGAGAGGATGGGAACCGTCATTAACCTTACAAGTTGTGATTCATTGGTGTTGAAAAATGGAAGCAGGAGAGGCTGAAACGTGTCGGGCCCCTATACCTTCTCACTATTAACTAACACCAAACCAACATTTTTTTATTGATTATTAATCTAGATGTTTTATTATGTTAGACTTATTTCATTTTATCAGAATCTCTCTTCATATACACACATGTGGTGTCAAATGTCTTAATATTTTAGATATTAACTATATCCGAGTATTTATATCCATGTCTTAAATTGAGGAGTTAAAACTAATGAGCCACATTATCAGAAGTAATTCAAGAATGTAAAATAATTATAATATTAAATCATATGTTCTTCACAGCATGAATGGCCTTTCAATTCTAAGTCTCTAGCAACCTATGCAATTATTATAGTATGCTTGTCACACCATAATTTATTCATCTACATACATATGCTTGCTTGAAAGAAAATAAAAGAATAACAAACCAGCCAATTCTATTCTATTTTCAAAAAGGCTGCAATTCTCTTGGCAACACAATATGCAGTAGACTGTATAGTTATCATAGAATTGACACCAATTGCAGTTGGAAGCAAACTTGCATCACACACAAAGAGCCCTTCTGCTTCCCAACTCATCCCATTTTCATCCACTGCACCTTCTTTTTCACTCATCCCCATCCTACAACTCCCCATTTGATGTGCAGAACTATATATACTCCATTTCTCTTCATGTGACATTGACCCTCCTGTTGCATATACTGATTCCACAAACTTCTCCAATTCCTTTTCATTCTTCCCATTACATTCAATTCTATGTCCATCACTTCTGTGAGTACCTACCTCAACAGCTCCTGCTGCTATTAGAATCCTCGGTGCCTGCTTCACTCCATCCCTTGTGTTCTCTTTGTCGGATTCATCTAACTCATACAGCACCCTTCCCTCACTCCTAACTTCTCCACAACCCTTGTCCCTAATAATTGTGATCAGATGAACAGTCCTTGAATATTTGAGCATTCTTTCTTTGAAGTCAAGTCCAGACACCCAAGGAAGCAGTGTAGATAAGGATCCTGGCCCCAGTGCTGGAGTTTCAACTATGGCTTTTACTTTGGAGTCCTCTGATACCACCTTGTGGACAGAAGTTATTATCCCTCCCTCATAGCATTTACCCTTGAGATCAGAATTTGAGTCTGGAAAATACCCCCATGACATTAGCACTGGATGGAGATGAAGGTTCTTGTCAATGTTCTTGTTCTTCAATCCACTGGAGATCATTAAAGGAGGTGTGGAAAGTGCTCCACATGCTGAAACTGTCACTTTGGCCTCAACTTTAAGTCTCCAAGTGATGTTGTTTGTTACAACATTTGCCATCACTCCTAGGCATTTCTTTCTTCTCACACCCCCTCCTTTGTTCTTCTTTCCCAATATAAACCTCTTAGCTTTTGTTCCTGCTAGTATCACTGCACCATGATCCACAGCATCAACAAGCCATGTAACTTCAGTTCCTTGTTTTTCTCCTCTTGTACAACCATATTTGCAAGAGCCACAGTAATGACGTTCCGATGAGTTTCTTGACACGTAATCAACTTGAAGACCAAGATTAAGGACTTGATTCTGCAGCCCTTCCTCGACGCACTTATCGGTCACGCCAATCCTTTTACGCACCATGTCCATGGCAGAAACATATTCATGGCTTGAAAAGATTGATAGCTTGTGGTCTTTTTCCCATTCCTCAAGCACATAATCTGGTGTTCTAATAGATGCTGCCCAGTTAACAGCAGAACCACCACCCACTGTTGTCCCAGCCAGAATTCCCATTTTCCCATCCCATGATTCCCATTTTCCCAGCCAGAATTCCCATTTTCCCATTCAGAGAAGGCCCTTCTAGAGAAGAATAATCATTGGGGGTAAAGAGTTACCCTTCTCAAGAACAAGCACCTTTAAGCCTGAACCTGCTAGAATAGCAGCTGCAACTCCTCCACCACAACCTGACCCAACAATTACTGCATCACATTTGATGTTTAGGATATTGTTTTTAGAATCTATAGCAACTTCAAGACCTTTCTCAGTAAGAGACCTAGGCAGACTCAAGTTACTCTCTTTCATAGCTTCCACTATTCCCTTTTCAAGAGGCCTTTCTTTATGAACATTGCTTCTTGTTGTGATTCCATGAGAGTCAACTTGATATCCTATAGCTTCCCATGCTAGGTTTTCACCATTGTCATCACACTGCACAAAAGTGAATATTCCATAATTCCATTGCACACACAGTTAGAAAGACAGAGGGAAGAGACGTGAATGTTAATGAGAAGTTGTGAATCAAGAAAGTGGCATTGCCTGAGAGAAGAAAACAAAGAGGCAAAGGACTTTGATGTAAATGAATGCAAGTCTAATTAATAGGTGTGAGGAACCGATGCTTGAACCATTTCTGCAGAACCTTTTCTCTGTTGTCACCAAAGTAAGATTTGAGAATCTGTTGATGAAGGGCCATTTCTTACTCAGATAGAGAGTCCCACATAGCAACAAAGTGCCCAACCTTGTTGACAGCGGCCATAGAATCACTCTCAGTAGTATCAATGCTTCTTTAGAACTTTTTTCATGAGTATCTCTGCAATCTATCCACATTTCACATTATCAGATTGTAGTTACCATACCAAATACTCACAAATTATTAAAATTTATGCTACTCTCAGTAGTTAAAAAAAAAAAGTATAAACCTTAGCCGGAAAAGTTGTGTGTATCTTAGGTTTGTTTAATTGATCCAAGTAAAAATAGATTAAAAAATCTCATTCAATACCCATAAAATTTTGACAATTGGCTTATATTTTGAATTTTATCATTAATGCATGTTATGACTATCACAATTAATGTATAATCTTTAATTTATCTTTCATATCATTTATGTATAAAATTAAAATTTCATAATTTTTAATTAAAAGTTAAAATTAAAATTGGGGATTGCTAACACTCTCACGTTAGAGCAGGTTAGCATTGTACACCCAAAAAATTGGACAAAAAACTCATTCACCTTAGGAAATTAATTATAAGGGTATTAATGTAATTAAGTATTTAATATTTAGAAGGAAAAAAAATCTGATTTCTGCCTCCTCTCTAAATCAATGTTCCCTTTGCAAATCCACGGTGAGGGCGCGATCACACTTCTCTGTCACTTCCTCCGACGATGATGGCAATGATGCTTCCAAGTTCCACCCACACTGTGTCCTTTGACGCAGAAAGCCTATCGCTGGTAATTGTCAAGAGGTCAAGTTTTTCTATGAGGGAAAGATGATGATAAAACTACATAACTTTGTTCACACAATATTTTTTTTCTTCCGTTCAGCACTTGGTGCATTTCTTATCTCTATTGTTAAAGTAGTTTTTACATTTGTGTTATTCCTTTTTTTAAGAAAACATTTGTATTATTCCTAACTATTGCTGCAATGGTGTTTTTCATTCTTGGCATATGTTTTGTCACCGAAGAAAGCAATTGAGGAGAGAGAACAGTAACTATAATGGTACGTGAGAAATGGGTGGGAAGAGATAAGTCAGTTTCTTTTAAAAAAACAATATTAAATTCTTAATGACATCAACACCCCTACAATAATTTAACAAAACAGAAAAGTGAATGGATATATTAAATTTATATTTCTCATTTTGAATAATAATGAATTGTTTGCACAGGAGTTACTCCAATAAGAGTATTTTAATTTTAATCTTTTTTTTTATCTTGAGTTAATACTAATCCCATCCGACACCTAAATTTGGATTCAGGAGACAATGAACGCTTGCTTCGGCTTGTGATTTGGATGGAGGGCAACCTCCGGAGGTTTTAAGGTATATGTTTTTAGTTGATAGTGTAGTACGAGTTTCTTCTCCTCATCTTATTTTGACGTAGTCTTCTTTTGTTGGGCCTTTGACCCTGTTAAATTGAAGAAAAATTCTTATACTCTTACTTTTATACAAAATTTAATGATGAGATATGAGAATATATAAATTATTCTTCTAAAAAAAGAATATATATATATATTATTCAATTAATATAATAAATTTTATAATAATTATACTTTTATATTTTGATTGGGTTTAGTTATTTCTTGTTTATCTAATATTCAAACGTTACAATATGTGTTATAATTAATTACTTAATTATGTTGAAATTAAGTTTAATATTATTTATTATATTTTATAAGTTATAACTAGGGTTTGAAATATTAGTTAATATTTTTATTGGTTTCAATACATTTTCTATTAAAAATCTTTATTTTGTTGACTTTCTATAATTAATTTTAGTATTAAAATTTCAAATTTATTACTTAGTTTATAAAAAAAAGCTAGTCACAGGGAATACATATATTTTATTAAAGCCTGAATTATAAGTCCATATATAAATACATAGACATTCAAAGGGTATGAAAATAAAAATTATTCGAACATAAATTTAGAGTATGTATATATATATATATAAGAAAAAGCTCAGTACCCTGTTTAAAACCCCATTCATTATTATTTTGATGATGGTTGATTATTTTTTTTATAAGAAATAATATCAAATATTAATAAAATTTTCATAAGCAATTTTATATTTATTTATTTTATTCTTATTTTTTTAAAATAAATGTTTTTTCTATAAACATTTTTTTTGTTGTAATACATTTAAAACACTTTAGTAAGGAAATCACCTAAATAGTAAATAGTTAAATTTGTCTTTTAATTTGTGAGAAGCTGACAAATAATTTATAAAAAATAAAAAATAAATTAGGTTATTAAATTTATAAAAATATAATAAATTAATTTTACACACAATTTAATAATAAATAGATCTTTAAATTTTACAATTTAATATAAATATATTCTAAAAAATAAAATTAATTATTAAAATAATTTTTTTAAAATTATAATTTAATTAAAAAATAGTCTCATTAATTTAACAGACTAATTTATCATTTTTTTATATATTTAGGATTTGTTTTTTTGTTTTGAGAACCAATTTGATTATTTAAAAAAAATACACTTATCATTATTACGTGGCACTCAGTGGCGACCACAGAAAGTTAAAAGTCACTCCTCTTCTCGTCCTCTCGTGTCGTGTGTGTGTCCATTTGATACTGTGTCTGAGTCTTTGTCACTTAAATCTCAGTCACAAAAACTCAACTTCTTCCTTTCTCCAAAAAATCTCTTCCAAATTCCACACTTTTCCATTTCCCAAACCCACCTCCAATCCATGGCTTCCCTCAACCTTCTTCCCCACCCTCCACTTTTCTCTTCTTTCCTTCACAGACCACGCTGCAACACCCATCTTCTTCTCACACCAAAGCCTTCTCAACGAAGGCCTTCTCTTGTAGTCAAATCTACTGTGGGTGTGACTGACCCTTCTCCATCTTCTTCTTCCGGCTACGCTGGGGACACCTCTGATTCAATCTCCTCTTTGAAGCTCAATCTGCTGGTGGGCTTTTATAGTATCTTATAATTGCAATTCTCTTCTTTCTTTTTTTTGTTCCTTATGAGTAATGAATAATAAGTGCAGAGTGCTGTTTCTGGGCTAAATAGAGGCCTTGCTGCAAGCGAAGACGATCTTCGAAAGGCAGATGATGCTGCTAAGGAACTTGAAGCTGCTGGAGGACTTGTGGATTTCTCGCTTGGTCTTGACAATTTGCAAGGAAGATGGAAACTCATTTATAGCAGCGCATTCTCGTCCCGAACCCTTGGTGGAAGCCGTCCTGGTCCTCCCATAGGAAGACTCCTTCCTATTACTCTTGGACAGGTTCTGTTCTGTTACCACTTACCAATCACTTCATTCATTACTAGTTGCCAAATGCATCAAAGTTATTGCATTTTTTTTTTTATGTTGATAGGTTTTTCAACGAATTGATATCTTGAGCAAAGATTTTGATAACATAGTGGAGCTTCAACTGGGTGCTCCATGGCCCCTACCACCCCTTGAAGTGACTGCCACATTAGCTCACAAATTTGAACTCATAGGTTGGTTTTATCATTTTATGTTTTGTGCTTTTGTTTCTTATCTGTATGTGCATGCTAAATTTTGCATGATTACTACTAATTGCCAGTTATGAGAATTGTAGTATTGTACAGTCTTTGAGAGTGCCTTTTATCTTCTGTGGGTTTTGTAAATGTCCCAGGATCTTCAAAGATAAAGATAGTATTTGAGAAAACCACTGTGAAGACAGCTGGGAATTTGTCACAGTTGCCACCATTGGAGGTGCCACGGATTCCCGATGCATTGAGGCCTCCATCTAATACGGGAAGCGGTGAATTTGAAGTTACATATTTTGACTCGGATACTCGCATCACAAGAGGAGACAGAGGCGAGCTAAGGGTCTTTGTGATTGCTTGAGTTCCTGGTGAATGCAACTATGCACTATGCATTTTCTCTGTTGGACTTAAAAAAAAAAAAAAAAAGGTTTCAACACCTTGTGCCATCGTTTTGTTTAGTTTTTCCCTCCTGATGGTATTTGTTATAAGTTCTTCAATATTGTAAACATGATGGAATTAAACTCTACTATGTAGTTCCAAGGAAACAGGGTACTTTTTGTTTAAGTGTAACACATTTCTTTTTTAAGGAATAATTGCTTACAGATCATTAGATATGGATACTTGAATACACTGTTGAGAGATTCAGTCTTAGACTCTGTTCGCATTTGTATAATTTTATTTTTTTGCTATAATTTTTTGCCATATTTCCTATGTTTGTTCACCATAACAAAAAAATCCTTTATGGCAATCAAATTCAAATCCATATTTTTACTGCTTAAAAAAGTTTTAAAGAAAAGACAAATTAAAAATTGGTTTACTGTGTTATCAACCTGATGCTTCTTGCCTCAGTGTAATGTTCTTTGAAATTATTGTGCCCCTGAGGCCCTGACTCTGGTGTTTGGACCATTTATCTAAATTCATGATCATAACCACTTTGGCTCTTTGCTCTTTTTGTCTCTTATTTTGAGGTAATGACGCATTACATCTTAATTCCCAATTATGTTTCTCTGTGTTCTTATTTCATTACTAAATGCTATGTTGTTTATAATTTTGCCTTTTGTCAAGAGGGTTTTGTTGTGGTGCTTCAAAATAGTTTTTTGGGTCGAAGGTTTCAAATGTAGTTACTACACAAACTTTAGTGTGCTTAAAATGCTACCTACATGGGGATTAGAGGATTTTGACCTCTCTTTCTAAATATACTAGCCTCTATCCATCCTGGTGAAAGCATGGATATTCAGGTATTGTCTTTTCAATTGAAGATTACCTGAAGCTCAAAATGATCTCAATAAGAACATGGAGATTTGTTGGACTTCCAATATCTCTAACATGGACATTAACGATAATCCTCTTAGTCACACTCTGGTCTTGAAGATGCCTGATGTCCTACTAACATAGCTTAGTCCTGCCCCTACCTCAAGCCCCCAAGGAGGTGGATGATCATTTGGTGTCACTTTTTAGGGTTTCTGCAATTGATGCAACACTGGTAGCTTCTTTCCTTGCCCCCCCTCATTTTCTTCTCTCTATTCTTTGTAAGCAATGGAATTTGGCAATAATTACTTTTTATCTGAGCATAAAATTTTTATGTAATTTCTTCCATATATTTTAGAGAGATTTTAATACTATTTCCTTTTATGTTTATGTATATATAATTGAGTAATGCATGCCACAAAATACATTTTCTGTATGATGCTTCATGTTGCTACTGTTTACTTCTGCAGATGTGATTTTTATTCATCTTTCCATGAGAATAATTTCGTTCTGAACATGGTTTTTATTTTGATCAACTACTTTGGAGTGTATGAACCAATGTATCTTTCATCTGAAAAATGCTTGTATGTTAGGGCAAAAAGGTATCTTCTACCTTAGATTGTGAATCATTACTATTCACTAGCTTAGGAGAAATATATATAGTGACTAGAATATTGAAAACACATTATTATAGATGGAATTCAATTTCTCATGTTCATAGGATGTTGCATGTTGGTTTTCATCGGGATCTAGTATTCTAAGAAACTTTGAACCAAACTTTAGAATTTTACATTCATGAGCATGTTCGGATGAGTTGTTCAGATTCTCTCAGAAGAAGTGCCACCAAAAATTTTGAACCAAACTTTAGAATTGGATTTATGATGGTCGACAGAACTTAAGATCTTTATTAAGAAGCATTTATTCTTTTTTGCTTTTTTATATCATCTGTGAGGTTACAGCAGCTTGTCTTATTAAGAAGAATTTATTCTCTTTTGTTTTCTACATCAGATTTGAAAACATTTTCAAATATGGACAGTAGTCAAATATTGTTATATTGAATTTAACAACTATATGGTAATTGCAGTTCACGTGAAGCATTTGTATCGTAAAATCCATGTAGATCTTGCTGTCTTAGTAGTTACCTAATTTTAACTTTCATTGTGCCCTGACAAGGACAAATTTCAGGATGGAAGAACCTTAATCTTTGGAAGACATCGATGGTGAGATGCAAATGAATGTGCAGGTAGTAGTCAAGACCCATTTCTAACAGCCCTGAATATCAAACAGACTGGACATCAGTTAGGTGAGAGGTTTGACAAAATGATAGCAAAACTTCATCAAGAAAATGTTCTAACGAAAACCTCATTTGACTTATGAGTGGCATGTGCGGCTTCCAGTTGAAATATGCAAGGGTGGTGACGTGGTGTGATTACAAAACCTACGTGTCACGGTGAAGAAATTAAGTTTCGGAACTTTGGTATTTAATAGCTTATAATAGGTTAGATTCAATGTTATATTAGGATTCATGGATGAGACGTGTATTGTGTGAGCTGCACGCTTGACCAGTTCTATTCATCCTATTTTTCTATATAGCGACATGAATGTAATAAGTGGAACGTGCGATAGTTAGTGGTTTTCAAACTCCAATAGCACAAGTGGGTTTTTTATTCTTTCATTGCTTCCCAACATGATGAGGACTTACACGTTAGGTGAAATACAAACTTAGGGTCCTTTGACTAATTGGGTCCAAACTCTGAAACTAGGTTACTTGAGTTAAATAATGAATATAACCCCAGTGGTGTTGAAGGGGTTGCCCCAGGCTGATGCCATGGATGTGTTGTTTCTGCGTGCATTAGCTAGTTTTACATATCGGACTAGGTGTTCCGGAAGCAAGGTGCAGGAAGTAACTATCTATTCATAATTACATTTTCAAGTTCAGTTTATTTAGATCAATGACCTAGAGGTGAGTTTGGGTTTTAAAAATAAACCCAGATGTATTTTTTTAGGACGGGCTTGGGTCACATTTTGGGTTGCCATATCCAGTTTGGTATTTAATTTTCTTTTAAAATATTTTTTTGAATAATTATGCATTAATAATAATTATTTTCCTCTTCAAAATATTTTTTTTAATAGTTAATATTTTGTAAACATGATATTATATTATAATAAATTGTTTAAATATATAGTGTAAAATATATCTTAATTAAAGTATGTCCTTCTTTTTATTTTACAATTTAACTATACATAATATTAAAAAGTCAAGGCAGCATAGTCTTGTCTCATATCTTGATCGGGTTGGGTTTGGGTCTATAAAATTGACCCGATCAAAATTTTGGGGCGAAAATGAACAAGGATAAATTTGACCCATGCTTACACCTAGAATGACATATTAGTGGTTACTACTGCTTATCCATTTAGGATAAATTGTAACTTTGATTAAATCATTAAAAAAAATTATTGCTTCAAATTAATTAAATACTTTTATTCTTAAAATTAAGTAAATTTAGTCTTGTTTTTAATTCTCTTCTATTAAGAAACCTTTAAATTCTCATTTTTTTTAATTTATCATTTTTATAAATTGAATAAGTTAAATTATTTAATCCTTTTCCAACTCAAAACACACAAACCAAAATATCAAATTTTACTCAAAACAAACTCTCAAAGTTTTCCTAATTTCAAACCCTCGTATCATATCCTATAAAACTTTAAAATTTTATCATTTTTTATACAAAATTTTGAAATGTAATTGTATTTGGTTTTTGATAATTAGGTCCAAAGAAACCTAATTAGAAAACAAAGACATGTTAGAGATTCAATTGACAAAATTAATTCAAAGACCTATAATTACAAATAGCTCAAAACTAACATATTAATTTAACTTAAAAGAAACTATAAAAACGAGTAAGGGTGAGTAAGTGGGTCAGCTCATCTTATGTAAGGTTCGCTTGCATAAGTTTGCATTGACAGCGGATCGGGCCAGTCTGCCCCATACTCTTACACAGACTTAATGCATTGATCCGTCCCCGTCTTGCACGCCAAATGGGCTGGTTCGCAGGCCTAATTTTTTTAAAAAAATTATAATTTCATAATAAATATTTTTTTCTCTTAAAAAATAGTCAATTACACTCAATTATATATATATTTTTAAAAAAGTCTTAATAAATTTCTAACAAACACTCAATTACAAAAAATTTAACACAACCAAATAAATTTTCAACATAAATGCAAAGAAATTTTGGATTGGGCTTTTAGGAATAATTGTGTTTGGATTGGGCTTGGCTGGTGGTTGTGGGTTTGTCCGCACAGCCCATGGATCCCACAGTCCAAACCCGGACAGCCCCATGATTATGCGGAGCAAGCCCAAAATCCTGCATAACCATGAATTTTTAAAAAAATTTGGTCTATAATCCATGCAAACCTCATGTCAGTCCATGGATCTGAGCCTTTTTATCCACTCCTAAAAATGAGTAAGTATTTTTCACATTGTACATGTTTTTTATTTTTTTTATTGTGGTTTAGAGATCACATGTGTTTCAAAGTTTTGGATTTTCTTTGATCAATAAAATTTTACCAAAGAAAGAAATTGAATATAAATTTTCTAACGTTACACAATTATATCAACATTATGTGTTACACATTGCACATGTTTACATATGATTTAAAATATTAACAATAAATTAAAAAATACTTAAAAGTTATATTTATTTATTTTATTGATTAAAATGTATATTACTAATGAACAAAATTCATAAAATGTGTAATTATATTTTTTGAAAATTCTTAAAAATTAAATTAATTAACAAAATATCATTCTAAATATTTTGAACGATGACTCTAAACATTAAATTGTATTTAATGTTGATTAAAAATTAAAAATTAATTAAAATTATTAAAGATACTAAAATTTATACTTAATTGGTAACTAACTATAAAGGAAAAAGTGGATTTGATATAAAAAATCGTAAGATACGTGTTACAAAATAAAAAAGACATTGATAGGTAATAATTTTAAATAAACATTAAGTATAATAAGATGTTTAAATCATCACTCAATTAATTCAAACAATACTTTGTTAATTAATTTTATTTTTAAGAAATTAAAAAAACTAAACAATTATGTTTTTATATATTAATTTATTTTATTACCTGTAAAGAACTAATTACTTTCAGAATTATTTTTTAATTTTTTTATTATTTTTACTTATATTATAAACTTACATGAGATTTATCTCTTTTTTAAAATAATAAAAAAAGAAAGAAAGAAAAACTCACACGAGATACTTGTTACTTTTTTTTTTTTTTTTTTACAAAAGATATTTTTTTAAAGAGAATTTGACAGAAGATACTTCTTACTTTGTTTAACGTGATTAAAATGCAGCAACATTGAGCAATCATAAATTGAAACCCTTAGTAATCCTCCCAAATTTATGTCAACGTTAATACAAGGTTTAAATATTTTTTAGTTCTTATAATTTTTTTTAATTCTTATAAATTATGTTTTTATTTTATTTTTTATTCTTATAATGTTTTAGATACCAATTTTTTATTGCTTAAATTACTGTCTAAAGACCGATTAAAAATAAAACAAAACATGATTCATAAGGACTAAAAATCAAAATATTTTTTTAAAGACAAAAAAAACACTAAATTACAAAGATTAAAAGATATTTAAATCTTAATATAATTTCTTAAAGTTTAGAAAAAATTATTATATCAGTAAAAAAAGAAAGAAAAGATTATTATAGAAAACCTTTTGCGTTAAATCAGTAAATGCCCAAATGGGGTAAATTTGTTCAAATTTATTTTATCAAGGTGCACTTTTATTTAGACTCGTTTTGTGAGTTATTGTCCGTTAAATAAAATTAATTTTGGTCAAATTAATTTTCTCCCGTGAAAAATATAAATGGAAACCCATGTAGACGTTAGAAACTGTAACGGCTACATTTTCTTTGAAATTTCAAAACCCTCTTTGTTTCTCTCTCTACCCAACATTTTTCATTTTCTTCATTTCTTTCTAGCTTTCTTGCACGTATTCTTCCTCGTTCGTGATACTAAATATTGGGGTCGTAGGTTCAACCCGGAGAGATTCAATCCAATTTTTCTTCTCATTTCTTTCTGGTTTTACAATTTCTCACATTCAAATTCTCCACCATGGCTCCCACCCCTTCTTCGAAACAAAACCACCCCACTCAATTGAAGACTCCACAGTCCAAGCAGCGTCTCAACTTCAATGGCCTCAAATCAGCACCTTCTCCGAACCCTAATTGTGTTGCAAACAAGGAACCCCCACCTGAACACCCAATTGAAGTCATTGCCAGAATCCGTGACTACCCAGATCGAAAGGACAAGCCTTTATCCGTTCTTCAAACAAGTTCCAACTCTAGTTCCATTCGGGTTCGCGCCGATTTCGGGTACCGGGACTTCACCCTTGATGGTGTATCCGTGTCTGAGGAGGAGGACTTGGATGTGTTCTATAAGAAGTTTGTTGAGTCAAGGATCCATGGGGTGAAGCTGGGGGACAAGTGCACCATCATGATGTATGGGCCAACTGGTTCTGGGAAGAGTCACACCATGTTCGGGTCGTCGAAGCAGGCAGGGATTGTGTATAGGTCTCTGAGGGACATTCTTGGAGATGGGGATAGTGCAGATGGAGATTCTGGGGGTGGGTTGGGGACTTTTGTTCAAGTCACTGTTTTGGAGATTTACAATGAGGAGATCTATGATCTCTTGTCCACCAATGGAGGAGGTGGGGGAGGAGGATTTGGATTTGGCTGGCCTAAGGGGGGTAGTGCTTCAAAGGTAATATAATTTATGTTGCTTCATCAATTTTTTTGATGTTGTGTCTGTAGGTTTTTGTGCTCCAGGACTGTGATTTGTCTTTTGGGTTGTTATTTGGGTTGCTTTTATTGTATACTCATGATGAAACTTACATGTTGTTACTTGTTTTCATACCTAGTATGAAATTGGCTGGCTAAATGTATTTATTTTGTGGCTCAATTTGCTTTCAATTTTTGCTTGGTTGTCTGTGTGAATTCCCTTTGTACGAAATTGTGAGGCATTTTTTACTTCAGAAAATAATTCCCCTTGTTGGTATGCTATTTTGGCAAAAAAAGATGAATCTTGACTGGAAACTTAAGTTAGTAGATGCTGTAAAAAAAATTATATTGTTTCCTTTTGAATGCTTGTTGGGGAATAGCATAAGACAGCTAATTGCATTGCTTAAATTCGGATTGGAACTCCATAATGAACAAAAGCAAGTGAGGTTTCTCTTATTTGTGCCCATATATGATCATTGTCAGCATAATAAAACATTTATCGACTTATTTTCCAAAATAAAAAAAATGTTTATACAAATTATCAGATAATAGTTTGGAAGTAGTAATTGAACGATTGCAGATTGCTCTTTAATTAATTGTTTATCATTGCAGATTGTTCTTACTTTTACATTTTTACTTGTAGGTGAAACTTGAAGTGATGGGGAAAAAGGCAAAGAATGCAACCTATATATCTGGAAATGAAGCAGGGAAGATCTCAAAAGAAATTCAGAAAGTGGAGAAGCGAAGGATTGTTAAAAGCACACTTTGTAATGACAGAAGTTCCAGAAGTCACTGCATGGTAAAGCTGCTTTGGAAGATGGTTCTGATTAGAGTTGATTGGTAACTGATTACATGTCTGTCTTCTATTTTTGATCAGGTAATCCTTGATGTTCCAACTGTGGGAGGGCGGCTAATGCTTGTAGACATGGCAGGATCAGAAAATATTGAACAAGCCGGTCAAACTGGATTTGAGGCCAAAATGCAGGTAACTTTTTTGCCAATTTCATTTCATTTTTGAATCATGTAGTTCTCTGCTGATTATTATACTATACTGTCAATGAAATTATAGACGGCAAAAATCAATCAAGGAAATATAGCGCTGAAGAGAGTGGTGGAGTCCATTGCAAATGGCGATTCACATGTGCCTTTTAGGGACAGCAAACTTACCATGCTTCTGCAGGTAAATATTGTAGTCTTTTAATTGAGCGAATTGCTAGATTCATATTCTCTGTTATTTGAAGTTTTATTGATTGTGGGTACTTTTTCTGCTTTCCCTTTTTAAGGATTCCTTTGAAGATGATAAGTCAAAAATTCTAATGATACTATGTGCAAGTCCTGATCCTAAGGAGATACACAAGACAATCTCTACACTTGAATATGGGGCAAAAGCAAAATGCATAGTCCGTGGACCTCATACTCCAGTCAAGGATGATGAATCTTCTTCAGCTGTCATTTTGGGATCAAGAATTGCTGCAATGGATGAATTTATCTTGAAGCTACAAATGGAAGCCAAGCAAAGAGAGAAAGAACGGAACGAAGCCCACAAAAAGCTTTTGAAGAAAGAAGAAGAAATTGCTGCATTAAGAGCTAAGCTGGACATGGCAGAAGGCAAAGGAACTCCTCCAAGCGAGGAGGAAATTAACCTGAAGGTAAATGAACGAACCTGGCTTCTGAGACAAGAGTTGGAAAAGAAGTTGGAAGAGTGCCAAAGAATGACTAATGAATTTGTTGAATTGGAGAGGAAGAGAATGGAAGAGAGGATACTGCAGCAGCAGGAGGAAGTTGAAACTCTAAGAAGGAGACTGGAAGAGATTGAGTTGCAGCTGTGTTCAAAGCAAGGGTGTGTGGAAAATGAGTCAAAAGACGTGGAGTCAAGTGGGTTTATGAGAAGGTTATTGCGTGTTTACAAAAGCGAGGATGATCCTGGAATGGTGAAGTCAATGGATTTGGACATGGATGATCAAGAACCCCTTGGCCGTGAGGTAAATATCGTTGGTGGAGTTATGTGCAGGAGTGATTACAATGTTAAGCAGGACTTATCAAATCAACCTTGCCCAAATTCTTTGACTGGTGTAAAAGAAGATGCTCATGTTTTTTCACCAAACTTTGGCCAAAGGGTATGCCTTAGTACAGTATATGAGGAAGAAGGAGAAGGAGATGAAGACAAAGGGGAAGATGAGGAAGTGGAGAAAGGAGTGATAGAGGAAAAGAGGGTATGTAGTGTTGACAAGCCTAGGGCTGCAGGCTCCTTGGGAACCTTAAACCTGTCTAACACAAGTCCAAACAAAGAGGAATTTTGTTTCAAGGTAAGTTCAGTGGATAATGACTCTAGACTCCTGAGAATTCAAAATATATTCACTCTGTGTGGCAATCAAAGAGAGCTCTCCCAGCACATTGGAACCCCAGTACCTACAAAAAAGAGGTCTGATGAAACTTTTGAGTTTTCTCCTGCCAAGACAAGTGACAAGGATTCCGTTTTCAAAATCTCCAACAAGGAGAACTTTGAACCACATAATGTTCTAGGAAATTAGCTCTAGAGGTGTTTGTTTGTACTGAAAAATGAAAAAGATGTGCACTACTTGTCCTGTTTCCTTCTGGAAATGCGACTTATTGTCTAACTTTTGGTATTAATACTGTGTTTTTTGGGTGTTCTTTTGAGTATGTACATAGTTCTCATCGGATTTGTAGTTGTGTACTACTTTGTGTTCTATAAATATATTTATGTCTGCCCTTCTTTGTGATATAAGCTATTTAAACTAATTTTGCTAAAATCACTTTCATCGATAGCTGTATTATTTCTGTGTCCGCCTTTCTTTGTGTTATTTATTGTGTGATTTGATGAACATCTATAAAAATGAATTTAAATTTAATTGATTTTCAAATAAAGTTATTTTTATGTTTGAATGTTTCTATTTTGAAAACAAATTTATATTAAATACTTTTTTTTAAGACTATTCTTAATAAATACATAGTGTGCGTAGTGCATAAAAAGAATAAAGGAGTCATTAATTAATTAGAAAGATAAATTACATATTAAAAAGTTATTTAACATTTTCTTTTAAATTCAACAAATTAATTACATTTTTTAATATTTATACAAAAAAATTTAAATGTCATATATATATATATATATATATATATATATATTCTGAAACGAGAGTATAGAATTTGGTATCAATTTTCCAACTCAAATAAAGTTATTTATGTTATTATTATCACTAGTAAAACCAAGGTTTTGAGACAAAATCAATTTCACCCAATACAAAACCAAACACACTATTTAACTACATAAATATCTAAAATTTTATAAAATCAAATTTAATTACATAAAAAATCAATTCTCATTATTTTAACACGAAACCAAACAGGTTCTTAAACTTATTTTTTCACCAATAAAAGATATGTGCAGTTTCAAAAAAGATTTTTTTTTGCTCAAATCACTTTGATCAATAGGTGCACTTTATACCAATTCGTTACATATTCTGTAACAATTGAATCCAGAAGGATCCAAAATAGCCGATTACAAAAAAAAAAAAAAAGAAAAAGAAAGAAGGAAGAACCGAACAAATGGGAGAGAAAAAAGGAACTGAATCTGGTTCGTAAATGGGATTGAAGTCAGAACAGAACACCAAGCGAGAATGGTTTATAATACATAGTAGAGTACTTAATAGGTAATTTAGTAATGAAAGAATAATTAATTTCTTGCCCCTGAAATCTCTCTCTAAACTGAATCTGCTGCTGGTCCACTATGTGTCAGTGTATGTGTGTGTCTCTCTAATTGGGCCCAGGCCCAGAATCTGAGAAGGAGAAGTCAGTTAAGGAATCTCCCTTGGAATGTCTTCGAGATCTGGGAGCCCTCCTGGAGGAACCTTCTTTCTCCTCCTTCTCCTCGGACAACGTCATCTTGGTCTTTCTATTGCGGTGCGAATGTTTTGTTGTTGTCGGAGGCTTCTCTTTCTCTTTCTCTTCTTCCGACAAGTGACGATTCATCCTTCTAGAAGATTCCGAATGGTGTCGTCGGCTCGGCTTGGAGCCTTCGGCGTTGGAGATGTCTCGGCTCGTCGAGGACTGGCTCTCTGTAGAACGAGGCCTTGACTTTCGATTGTGGCTTCGCTTCCCTTCACCTTTATTATTAGCATCGCTATTATTATCTACAACAATACATGCATCATCATGTCAATAATAATAATAATAATGTACAATATCAAATAAGGTGTAAGATTCACGGATTCGAATCTCTTCCACTAAAACAAACTAATTCGACCTTCAGATGTGGCCTTCGTGGGGTTTACAACTGTTCCAGATGAAGCTTCTCTTGATTCTTTGAACTCGGCCAACTGAAACAGTACATATAATTTCACGTTTAGAAATACGAAGAAGCAATTGAAATTAATTACGTAAATTGAGAATGGAGAAGGTGAAACTGAATTAACGCTAATTACCCAGCTTGGTTTACTTGCTTTGGCATTTTCAGCTCCAATGTGTGCCAAGTGCTTTACGTCTGTTGGGAACCCGATTTGTATCTCCTTTTCATTCTCCTCGTCTGCAATTGCTATGCAAGTTAAAATTAACATTTATTTTTCTAAATTTAGGACATCCATGGATGCATAACTTCCATTTATAACACACAAAAAAGTAATTTTTTTATGTACACAAAATTGAAGGTTTGGTTGAAGCATACACTACCCTTTTTTTTTTTAATAACAAAGATACAATACATGTATTTTCCCATGCACTAGGCGCCACATGCATAAACTACCCAAATACATGGATACTTGCATCCCCATCTCTACATTTTACCATCAATATAATACCCACTCACCCCTGGCCCTTAGCACCCAAAACCCCTATCTGCATCCACCTATATCTCCCTAAAAAAAACCTTTCCTTTTCCATGACATCCTCAATAAGTGTTTTCTAAACAAGCCAAAGGATTTAAAAATCAAGAGCCTCTCCTTTTCCCTCCAAGCCAACATAATTTTTATTTCTTCTACAATATCTATAAGGTGAGTTTGTTTAAACTTAATATGAGCAGAAAATTATTTTTTAAAGCAAAAACAATTTAGACAAACATCCTAAAAAAAACAAACTATTCATTTTATTAAAATAAGTGTTTGTTTCAACAAATAAACTTAAACAAACTAATTCATTATCAGTACACAATTTTTTCTCAAAAACCATATAATAATATGCCCCATGTATTGTCTACACCATACACCACAACAAACCATACTATGCTGTCTTATTATGTAAGGGTCTTACTAATAAGTAATCTTAAGATATTGAATAAGAAATAAAAAAAATATTTATTGTAAAAATTATAGGATATTGTAAAATAAATCATAAACAACATAATTTTATATATTTCAATAAAAGAATTTCTTTTTAATTCCTTAAATAATGTCCTAAATACATTCATTAACAATTATCATTATCTAATATTATATGTCATCTGACCACCTTAAACATATGGTAAATCCTAATCAAATGGTCAAAGAAGTAAAACAGAAAAGTATTTTATTGGAATGCGTAAAATGTGCTCTTTTATGATTTTCAATTGTACTCCCATTTGATTTTTTATTCTCTCTTTTTATTTCTTAACCACCTTCAAGCCATTAGTTAATTAGTTAATAAGACCCTAAACATATTAACTCTATGAGAACCATGTGCATTCATAAAATAAATGATTCATTGACTCCACACACCATATCTCATCATTCGTCAATATCCCTCTACGCCTGAGATTTTCTTTGTGGGTAATCTATTTTGTAGCAACTTTCATGCAAACACTGCCACATTCAAAGAAACCAGCCCTATCCCAAACTTTCATCCAGATCATACGATCGACCATGATTCCTACTACTTTCTTTGTCCTCCATGAGCTCCTTATAAGCATAAGAGTGTCCACCAATTGCACTTTCTACTGAAATAACTCCATCCTCCAGGCCCAAGACCAGAGGCGGATCCACGTTTAGGATTGGGGGACAGTGTCCCCCCTTAAATTTTCTAGATAAATTTTCAAGACTTTGGGGGGTAGTGCCACTAGGAAGAAGAAATGAAGAAGCAACCAAGAAATAAAGAAGCACAGACTGTGCAGCCATCAAGGAAGAAGAAGAATTGAAGAATGCGTTGAAGAAGGAGAGAGTACATACAGAAGAAGAAAGCTAAGAGCCATCTTAATAGGGTTTTTTTATTTGGGTTTAATATGGGCCAGACCATAAATGATGCTTTATGTACCCCCTTTATTACTTTTTACAGTTTCCTTCGTATTTCGAAATGGATTGATAGAATATAATATATGTATTGTTCAAAATTCCAAATTAGGTGAAAACTAACTAACTAGTAATCTGTTTGTTTCTTTAGATTATGCTTTATAATTGTTAGTTCCTTTAAATTTTGTTTAAAAAAATTTCGAAAGCCCCGCCACTAAGTGTGCAGATGCTACTGGTACCTCATTAATTATTTTTCTGGATTCGTCCCTGTTCAAGACCACACCAAAGATCTACAACCAACCTCCACACATATATGTTGCCGCCAAAGGGACCCACTTCTTTTCTTGCATAATTTACGCTCCTCCTCTTCCTCACTACTCAACCCAACCAAAACCTTATACCATAGGCTCTCCTTTTCCATTAACATTCGCCTTCATGACACACCACCTCCCACACCATCCAATGAACTTTCCTCACCTCCTCATAACCACCCCCATAAAGTCCTTGTTAATCAAATCCTAAACAAAGATATTTTCTCCTTTTTTTCTCTCTATAGAACCTGTGCATGTATATTTAGTTTTATTTAATGAAAATCACTTCTACAAGGCTAAAGAAACATATTTACTATTTTAGTTTTTTGTGATGATAGAAGATTATGCTTACCAAATATTTGGGATATGTATCTAAGTCCTTTGAGGAGGCCTTTCACCTGGCCTTTCACCGCACCTGACGTCATTGTTGAAGCTCTTTGATCTATTTTTGCGTCCGAACACTTTCACTTCAAATGTGCTAGTACTTCCAATCTTCAATGGAGCCAGCTACAAATTTCTGAAAACAAAGGAATGATACAACCGATCTTCTTACCATTTAATCCTTTCGTTCTTTTGGTATCAATCCCATTAACAACCAGTCACATTATATCATGGCCCAACATTTCATAGATGCATTTCTCAAAATGACCTATGGAACTAATTGCACTATTCTCCTAAAACTATTTTTTTAAATTCACATTTTTTTAAAAATAAATAAAAAACAAAAAAAATAAGAATACAATAGAAGAAACCTACCTGATTACCTCCAAGACAAATGTTTGAATCAATCAAATGATGTCTTCTTAGTAAATGAATTAGAACTAATGTTGAAGACAACACAGGAAGAAAATTTTTTGAAAGTTATTGTGGTTCTTGATTGGATGTTTTAGAACGAGCATCCAACCCAAGAAGAGAGAGATTTCAGGTTGGAAAAACTCAAAAGTGTAAAAATGAAATAACTTGATTTTGATCTACCGCCCAATTGGTGGCCAGGCAAATCAAAACCAATAACACAACATGTTTTTTGATGGAAGGCCAAATAGGTTTTACTGTAATTTTCATTTGCATAAGCTAAATTTAGTGGAAATGCGAGAATAGCGGGTTGAAAAGCATAATCCTATGGCATTTGTGAATTGGTGAACCTAAATTAAAAGGAAAATTAAATAAATAAATAAACAAAGTATTAACTTGGGGGTTGTTTTTCTTTTGTGTTCTCTTTGACTTTTATGTTTTTTTTCTACCACCAAAAAAAACGGAAATATGGGAGTTTCCAACTTGCATTTTTTTTTTTTATAATTAGAATAATGATATAAAGTCCCGTATTTCTATATGTGTCGTATGTTTCATTAATAAAACAGTATTAGGTATATTTTTCTATTACGGTAAATATAACAATTTTTGGTTTGATCTTTCATTAATTTGTGTTTAGTAGAGATCTCTCATTTTTCTAGAATGAAGGTATATTTGATAAAATACCTTAATTTCATTTAAAATAGTTTTATTTATTTATTTATAAATAAAGTCTCTATACAAAGAGATGTAGAGGTAGATCAAAATTAATCTGGAAAAAAATAATTAAAATAGATTTAATGAAGTCAGACATAGATTATTGAAAGATATGTCTTAGGATGAAATAAAGAAAAGTTATAAATTTTGTGGATGGTTAGATCTATTGTTATTTTTATATTCCATATGATTCATTTTTAGTCATTTTTCTCTTTATCTCTTTCCTTCTTCTTTTCCCTTCTTTGCTTTTATCTTTTTTTACAACTTCCTCATATCTATCATTTGGTTTATCTACCACCAATTTTAATTAGTTTGGATTAAATACATTGTTGTTGATGTTGATTTATAAAATGTGTGTCATACAATGCATATTAGTGTAACTTCAACTAGGTTGACATCCCATCCGTTTAAAATAAAACGTTTATATATAACTTGTTTAGTTTGAGATACTTTTCTTTGAAACTTAAAAAAGAGAATTTAGGGTTGCAAATTCGGACTAGCTTAATTCATTTGAGTTGCAACATGGGTCAACACATATTGTGTATTTCCAACTTTATCTCTTTAACTTTTCTCATCTAACGATTTTTTAAATTTTAGGAATATTTTTGTCTTTTAAAAGAAAATAATATTCTCTCTTATCACTTTTTATTTAACTAAATGAATGGAGAAAGAACTCAACATTTCTTTTTATTCTGTTTTATTTATCTCTCATACGGAACAATATAATAATGAACTTTTTCCTTCTTATCATCTTCACTGCCAAACAAAATTTTGTTTGGACTATATGTCATTTTAACTATCCAATTTTTTTAAAAGCTAGTTAAGTTTTTCTATTTTTAAAATCAACCAATTTTGGTTATATAATATATTTTCATATACTTAAAATCCACAAATTTTTACTTTTTATTCAAATATTTAAGGGTTAACAATGAATTTAAAATATAAATAATTTTAAAAGTTCAGAAAGTGAAATTTTAATAAAAATAGAAGGATTTGATTGGATGTGAAATTAAGGGTTGAAGTGGAAAAGATTGAGATTTTTTATTTTGAAAGAAATATAATGTTTTGATTCGCGAGTTGAATAGAATGGAATATGAAAATTTAAACGTTTTAAGGATTAAAAAAATGACAAACGAACGAGTTACTTGATATTAAACAGAGAAAAAATTAATTAATTTAAAAATAAAAATAAAAACCTAAAACCACACCGTCCAAACTGAAAAGGAAACTATAAGTACCATTAAGCCTCAAAACTAATCATCTGTGTTTTTATAATAATAAATAATAAATTAACAACCTGCGAAACTAGAGTTAAAAGTTTTTTGTAGCCAAGTAAAATTGTGCTTATATCCCAAGATTCTATACCACCAAGCACAAAACAAGAAATTTGCGGTGCATGATTAAAGTTATTGAATGTTTATCATGCTGGGTCTGGATGCCAACAAAGAAACATAGAGTTTTAGTACTCAACATGAGAGTAAGAATGCAAGAGCCATTCATCAAGAGACTTCTGATCATGAACCCGTGACTTCATGACGCCTTCATATCATCCAAGCCACAACGAGCCTGTGCCAAAATAGTAAGCCTTTAAGGTCCTACAACCTTTTAAAATTATAATAAACTAATATCTTTGTCATGGAACTGCTAGGTGCTATTAATTGAATGCCTAGATAAAGATATTAGATTTTTTTTTTTTTTTAAATTTAACACACCCCAGAATACGTATGGCTTAATCCAGAACATGAGCCATGCAGTTCAATGTCCTATTCCAGGCCATTTAGACACATGCTAGTAATGATCATCGATGAGCTAAAAAATAAATCTAAGACATCTTACCAGAAACCTGTGATTCTCTTCAAAGATAGGAGAAAAGTCGGTACAAAATTTCTGTATATCAGCACTGATATCGCCAGTGCCTTGTATCACTTCCATGAATTTTTTCCTATCAGGAGCAAGCTTCATCGCTACCTGTATGTAGAGCATTTAGTCATTTACTATGTCACAAAAGCATGTTGAATACCATATTACCCCGCCTAAATTAGAAAAAGTCATTTGCAAAGAAAAACATCAAAAGAATATTACGGTGAAGCTTGAACTTGCAAGCCAGCCATGCCACTTCTTTAGAGTCTTGTTATAGGAATCTGTACAGGCTTGTGACATTGACCAATCTGCATGCTCAATTAAGTTTTGGAACAATGCCACTAAGAAATCCATTGCTCTGAAAATTTTGCAGGTTAGAGAAATAAATGAATCATAAATTAAAATACAATAATTAAATGCAACTACTAACCATTTGTTGAGGTCTCTGGTCACAAAATAAAAATTAGTAAACTACTATAATTATTGATAAATATCCTCTTATTACTAAGGTTTACATTATATGAGCTAATGGGAGGGTCTATGAGAGCCAGAATGGGCAAGGGAGGGAATTAGGCAAGAGGGACTGGCTCCAATGTAATTGTCTGTAATGTGGAATCAGGGAGGTGAGAATGATAGTGGCATTCTGTTATTGGAGGGTGGTTAGATGTAATGATGAGAGCATTGAGAGGGTAGGCAAGAATTAAGTGGTAAGGCATTGAAGGAAGGAGGTCATTGGAAGAACCTTTGTGCTTTCTTTCTTAAGTTTCCAGTACCTATCATAATCAATTATCATGCTACACCTTTAGAAAGATAAGTTGTTTGTTTATTCATGGACAACAGACTCTGGGCTTGGAACATTACAAAGTAAGGAAATAGTTCTCTAAATAACAAATTTTGGAATGCCATAACAGTATGAATTACATGTTAAATGGTAGTTGCTTGGTGTTCTTTACCTTGTAAGCCAAAGAAGTCCATTGGTACAACTGGATGATGACTTAGCCGTTTTGGTTTCAACCTCTACTTGTACCAAACTGTACAGGTAGTTGAATTTGGTTGGATTGGAGGAATACTTAGATTCCAATCTCTGCTTTGAAAATCAACGCATTATAGAGTGAGAACATATAACATTTGAAGTTTTGAACCAATATTAAAGCTTTGGGTACATAATCCATACTAAAAGTTGTATAAAAAGTAAATCATGAGCATGTATAAACAAGCCAGTCACATGAAATAGAAAAATGGATCAACACCGAAGTTATGCTTCAAGTATGGTAAAACCCTATAACCATAGCATGCCATAAGAAAAAATAAAAAGCATATTAGTAGTATTGCATATAAAGCTGCAAGCATGCATATGATGACCCATATGTACCAAAAACATAGGAGCACACAAGATAGAAATGGGTGACAAAAACCTACCGATATGTTACCACCAATGTCAGATTTAACAAGGGCCATAGCAGCTCCAAACTTGTCTGCCATAAGAAAAGTATTAGTCCATCAAATAATAGTAAGTATTCATATTGTCATACATTTTAGGCTTAACCAAGCATCACTCGACAACAAAAGGTCAACAATCTATTTTGTTATACGTTTTATGTTTGAAATTTAGATTGTAACACACTACTTCTACAGATTAACATATTGATCCTGAAGGGTTCATGATCCTCCTGGTTTTTACTTCTTTTCCTTTTAACGAACTCTCTCCTTATAAATAAAGAGGATACAGATTACAGACACTGGAAAAACCAAGAAACATGTCAAGCAGGTAGTGATACTAAGAGCTTGATGTAATATAGGCACCAAATTTGAAGGTATACTAAGATCAACAAATTTTTTTCTCCCATTTTATATAACAATATATGTTTGGACAACTTTCAAGTGAGATGGAGAGAAGCAGGAGAACAGGAGAGCAGAAAAAATCACTTATATGCATCTTAACTTGTTCAAAGAGAGCAAAATCCATTAATATGTAGTAAATATAACATTGTTTAACACACTGTATATTATTCAAAAGGAGTAAAGGGCCATTGATGTTCCTCTCACAAAATAAAACACAACAAACAAATGGAAAGAGAAAAAAACACTGAAAAAGGCTCAAATAACATCTTTGCCTTTATTTATCCACTGTCTTGCGACAGTAACAATTTAAGGGACCATGAGCTTGTACCTATAACAGGCAGTATATGCTTGCAAGCATCCAAGAAAGGCTGGGTCAAAATTTCTCCTTGCTCTGATTTTACAAGCTTAATTCCTTCAAGTGCAGGAGTAAAAACAGTCCCCTCCATTTTTGTGTTTTGCTGCACATAACATGGCCAAAACCCAATAAATGGATAGGTAAAATTTTAACAGAGATCAAATATTAAAGTACATAAATGTATTCCCTTTCTTTTCTCTATCTGGTAAGTTTCAAAATATGAAATCAAGGGAAGAAAAATACAGAACTTTCATTAGTAGCAGGCATGCATACTACAGTAAAGTCTGGATACAATTTAGGTGAATTAATGTCGGAAATCTCTAAAAATCACACCAGCAAAACGATGAAAAGAACCAAATTTAATGAAAATTGCACAAACAACGCATCAAAACTTATAATTTAAAACAATAATTTGTGGTGAGCACATCTAACTTGTATATGACCATCACAATTTGTTTTTCGTAACATAATTGAACTCTTATTTTGCTCATCACCGAATGCAAATAGAAGACAATAAAACCCAGTGAGATTAGATGGATAGAGGTGGAAAGTTCCAAGGCCAGATCAAAGAATCAAACTTTTACTGAACCAAGGTATGATGAAATAAGAATTTCAGATCTCTAATCAACACGGAAAATTCAAAAGCAGGGACAACCTGGCAACTAAATTGAGTTCAGAAACAACACAAAAACAAAGATTGATCGATGAAAAGGAAGAAAGAATCGCAATTGAGATAGACATACATTGAACGAGGAAGACCTCGGTGATCTTAGACTGAGAATAACAACTGCAGGAGTATCACAAAAATTTACAAGTAGCGTTTTTCTTATTGTTTTTATTTGGTTTTGGTGGCGATTTGGGATGAGAACAACAATTGTAGGAAACACTTGGATTCTAAAGGTGACGTGGAATTTCTGTCCTAAAATTTAAATATGAAAATTAGTAAAAAAAAACATTTTTTAGGATTAAAAAAATCATCTTGTTGTGAAAATTAACAACATTATTTTAGAATCCAATAAATTTATAAAATTCCTCAATTTTTTTTAAATAAAATTAAGATAAAACATAACTTAATGAAAGTTAGAATAATTTTAAAATGTTTTTATTTAATATTTTGTTCGCTCTAATCTAGACTATTACGGGGTGTCACGTTCAGATCTATTGTTACAGAACGTGCGGAGATGATCGTAGTTCCAAAGTTGTACGGATACAAATTTGATTGACGAATCTTCCTATATTTCCTTGATCTGACAATACAAGTGTATGTATTGTGGACAAAACCAGTGAAGGTCTATTTCTTTAAAGTTACTTCATATGCATATAGTTGGGTGTTTGGATGAATTAAAGAATACCTTTAGCGTAGTAAGATGTATCTATAACTATTATTAATCTATAATTATTCTATAACTATTATAAATAAAATAATTTTATTTGATGTGATCTTTTTCCTATAAGTTTTTACTCTTAACTATTATAAATCATTATACTATTTTATTTGAACTTCCAACAACAACAATTACATCTTTTAAAACAAATTATACTCAATTATATATATATATATAGATAACTTCCAAATTTAAGCATAAGATGTCTTTTTTTGTCTCTATTTTTTTAGACCATTTTATCCCTAATAAACATCAACATTCTTTACATAATTTAACCAAAAATAACAATAACAATGTGCAAATGAGAAATACAAAATTTAGATTATCGATTCCATTTACTATTTTACCTCTCAACTAAAACTAAAACTACATAATAATAACCACCCACTAACTTCTTTCCACTCTTTCATTTTTTCACTATCTTCAAAAGACTAAGTTGGATTCATAGCAAAGGTTTTTAAAGTGCTTCCCTTTGTTGTCCTCATTCTTATTTCTTCACCCTCGCTATTGCCTGTGCCTCCCCCTTATAAACCTCACATAATTAAATTCACATTAGAGAGACACATAATCGACACAAACAAACCCAAAAACAAACATAGTAACTTTGTTGGTTTTTTCCCTTTTCCGGAAAAGGTAAATAGAAAGGAAAGAAGAAGAAAAAGTTCCTTTTTGTGGTATTGTTTCTTCTAGGAATCAGATTCATCAACGTGGTGTCGGAACAAAAAAAAAAACATATTTTGAGGCGAGACTCGGATACCCAATTGGCATATTGATGAAATGCGTGAAGGGGGTGTGAAATTTTTTGCTTCTGGTGTTGTGGGTGTGAATCGAGTTTGAAGTTGAATTTGCATGTAGAATTGAATTGTGGGTTGGTTGGGGCATGTGATTGGAATTGGGAAGAGGGAGAGGATAAGGGGATGATTCGCGGGAATAGAAAAGTCATCCATACAGACCCGCAGGCAATGGCGGTTGTGAAGAAGAAGAAGCAGTCTTCGAGGAGTTGGATTCTGTTTGAAAGCCACAGGGCAAAGCTCCTTGGTCGATGTCGACAAATATGCCATCATGCATAGGGTTCAGATTCATGCACGTGATCACAGAATCCTTGATCCCTTGCTCTTACCCCTCCACCATTCTTGGTCGTGAGAATGCCATTGTTTTTAACTTGGACGTATTGGTATATTTTTTTTCCCAATTGTTTTTTTTTTAATTTTGTTTTTTCTTCTAAACTCTGTGTTTCAACATATCAAGGCAATTACCACCATTGAAGAGATTACTTATAACATCTAGTGTTATAACATCCGTTAGATTTTGAGTTCAAAATTTGATTTTTATTAAATTCTCCAATAAAAAAAATAAAAAAATTTTCAATATAAAAAATAAATATTATAAAAAATCTTTCAAGATCTACATATTATTAAAAAAAATAACTTCTCTTTTTCTCTTTTCCTAAAATCTCAAAATGAGATATAAAATTAAACATTATATTAATTGTATGCTTCCATCTCATTTCTAAATGAACGAGATTATAAACCTCACGGCTTCCTATTTCTGGAAAAGAACATTATGAAATTAGTATGGGAACACAAGCTTTGATTTTTTTATCTTAGGCTACTCATGATTGAAAAGCTTAAATTAATTGAGAAATTAGGATTAGAGGAATGGTGGTAGATGGGGCGTTCTCTTAACATATTATCCTACTATTGCATTAAATGGTCTTTTATGCATATATATTTTTTTAAAATTATTGGTTGATTACTGATTTGCATAAATATTATTTGTGGTTGGTACAATATATAACATTTATAACATTTTACTTTTTAAAATGTAACTGTTCTCTAATATTAGTAACTTTATTCTCTATTTTATTTAGTCTTTAACGGTTACTTGAGTAACTGTATTATCCCATTTTCTATTCAACAGATAATCTCTCACATACTTTTTTTTAATACAATTATTATTCATATTTTTGAATATTTATTTATTTTAATTTTTGTATGATGAGACAAATATCACCTCATAATGCTTATTAAGTCTATAGGTCTCTGTTGCTCAGCTATGCTATAAACCTTTCTACTAAAGCAAGTTACAGTTGCAAAATCATTTTATTCTAGACTTCTATGTACATAGTATAAATGAAAATTTCTATATATTGTCGAATAAATTGATGATGGATCATTTGTCTTTGATCCAATACTAATGATTAATTTGTTTCGATCTATAACTTTTTATATAAAAAAAATCAATTTTAGCGAATTAAAAACATGATAGCATACATTTTTACCTTAATTATTTTTTATGAAAAAATTATCTTAATCAAATTTTATCGAGTAAAAATGTAAAAAATGTCTCAGAAACTTAGAATAAAAAATTTAAAGAAATAAAGATTTGCTTCATTTGTTAATATATAATATAGTTTAAGCACACACATAGAAACAAAAGATCAAAATAAAATGCCATAAAAATTAAGCCTTTAATTCTTATTTAACATATTGGTAGGTTTTTAAAATTTTAAAAATGGATAATTATAATTAAAAACATTAGTAGATTTTTAAAATTTAAAAATTTTAAAAATGGACAGTTTTAATTAAAATATTGGTTTGTTAAAAATTTAACAACAAAAAAATAGCAGTTTTCATTTGGTAGAATTTTAAAATTAAAAAAATAAGCAGTACGTTTTCATTGATAAATTGGTAGGTTTTAAAATTTTGAAATTGGCAGTTTTATTTAACTAATTTGTAGGTTTTTAATATTAGTTATCTTTTTGTTACTCAATTTTAGTCAAAAGGGTCGTTTATAGACTTAACCAGGCAAGGAAAAAAAGTTTATCCGTATTTTAATAGATATACGCATGACAAATGACAAATAAGTCTTTCAAAAAGCTTTTTTCAAAAAAGTATTTTAGTCATGTAAAGAAGAAGAAAAGTTTAAGAAAGAAGTTGACAAAACATTAAATTTCTGAAGGGATGATAAAATTATTGGGTATAAAATTTTATTCTTATATTATAAATTTGTAATTTCCTTATGTGAGTTAATTGTTTTGTGTGAAATTTAACAATGAAATGTTAATTATTTGTTAAAACTATGATAAAATTAAAGAGAATTGTTGAGATAAAATTGTTGGGATAGAGTTTTATTATCTTATCATGCTTTAACTTGAATGATCCTAATTTAATTTAATACATGTCAAATTAGTGTATGATAAGATAAATTTATGACATATAATATATTTATTATTTATAAAAAGAAATAAAAATGCGAACATACAAATTCGATAATGCATGTGTTTTTGCTAGTATTAATAATGAGAATTACTTTATTTGGTGTATCAATTTCAATAGATAATTTTACCCTTAAATTATTTCTTAAATTTTTTAAAAAAATTGTAATTTACATTAACTTCCCATTACTTTTATTTTTTTTATTTTGTCATTTTTTATTAACTATTTAACTTCTATTTTTTTAATTTAAAATTTTTAGAGAGATACAAAGTACTTCTCTTTCCCTAGTACTAATGAATTCATAATCAAAAAAATAATATATCCTTATAAATTTTAATTTTGATTATAAAGTTACTTTTTTTTGTAAAATAAAAAATAAATAGTTATTTTTGTATATTAAAAAAATTGTATGTAAATTTAACTTTTGTGAGCTGTAAATTATAATATCAATTTTTTCTATATGTATTTTCTGGGTACAATTTTATATATGTGGGGTACCAAGAGGTTGTGTATAAATTATTAATGTGGTTAAAGTTAAGGTTGAATTATTTAAATAATAATCAAGTTTAATTCTTTATAAAAATAATTATTAATTAAAGTTTACTTATCTTTTGACCTAATTTTGAAATAATCAATCTATTTCTCATGATCAAAACGGGAGGATTAACAAAAATAAAATGGATGCGTGGAGTTGAGAATTGAGAATAAATATTAAATATAAAAGAAGAAGATAATATTGGGTTTGTGCCTGGAGTTGCGTGATATCTTGGGCTTGGGCACTAGTACAAACCCACCCAAAGAACAGAACAGACAGGGAGGCCCATGTTAAGGTGGATCCGAGGTTCTTAAGTAACAGAACAAACATAACCCTAGTTAGTGTTATTGTTCCTCAAGCCACCGTACCGTGTCTGCCTCTCTGCAATCTACAACCAACATGGTGAATCCTCTCCCTCTCTTCTTCACTCTACGCTACTTCTTCTCTTTCATATTCTCGTATTCTAACTACGTGTTCTCTGTTTCTTGTTCAGCCTTTCAAGAGGTACGTTGAGATCGGGAGGGTTGCCCAAATCAACTACGGCAAGGAATATGGCAGGCTCGTCGTCATCGTCGACGTCATTGACCAGAACAGAGTAACTCCCCACCACCACCCAAGTTCTTACCTTTATTCAGATATACGCACACCCATTTGCATGTTTTCTTAGAATTAGTTCTTGCTTTGTTGATAATAATAATAACATTAGGCACTTGTCGATGCCCCTGATATGGTGAGGTCGCAAGTCAATTTCAAAAGGCTTTCCCTAACCGACATTAAGATTGATATTAAGAGGGTCCCTAAGAAGAAAGATCTTATCAAAGCCATGGAGGATGCTGGTTCGTTGCTTTTCTATCAATTATTGTTATTGTTAATGTTATCATTAGGTTATGATTGAAAATATTTGTTTATGTTACTTGTTAATGAACAGATGTTAAGACCAAGTGGGAGAAGAGTTCATGGGGCAGGAAACTCATTGTCAGAAAGAGAAGGGCGTCCCTCAATGATTTTGATAGGTTCAAGATAATGTTGGCCAAGATCAAGGTACAAATTTCTCTCGTCTTTGATTGTAGTTGTTATTAGTTAATGACCTTGTTACACATGGTGAAACTGAAATGTGTGTTTCACTGTATTGTTATGTCAATGTGTGTCTTGGTTTTATTCGATTGTAATTTTGGATTTTTTTTTTTAATTTGTGCAGAGGGCAGCGGTTGTAAGGCAAGAGATTGCTAAGCTGAGAAAGAGCGCTTAGGCATAACTTCACATTATAGTCTTCAAATTTTTGTTATGAATTTGCTTACCTTGGTTGTTGTGAGATTTTATGTATCATTGAACCGCTTGGTTTGATGTTAGTACTCCAAGTTTCCAATACTTTGCGTTTGCTTTGCAGATTTTATAATATTATTTTTAAGAGTAACTTTTATTTTCAGGCTGCAAGTTAGAGTTGCAACTGGTTTTTCTCCCATAATTTTATATTTATTAAGTTGGCTTTGTGATTAGAATGTTCGGTTATGTAGTTTCAAATTTGCTCACTGGTACTAGGGGTAGTCATGCAGTGTCGTACATGAACAAGTTCTATGTAGTTAAATTAGCCCGTGTGCCGTGTCTGCTTTTTTATGAAATTGAATTCTTGACCCATAACACAATAATATGCCTCAAACTTCGTATGTAATTTGGCTGACATATTCTTATTCTCATTATGGTTTATTGGCGAACAGATTCTTATTCTCATTATGGTTTATTAGCACGCCGCAATTGATTTTCTTACCTGGGGTCTTATCCTATTTAAGGAGAAAGATAGATGTGTCACAAGTAGGTTGGACGAGACTACGTGATTTCGAATCATATAATTTCTTTTAGAAAAATAGGCTGCATAATTAAATTTTTTTTTATCATGGCGTCCATATATAAACGCTACTTCTAACTATCATTAATTTAGGGGTATATAAATTACGTATGTAATCTCCAAATGCATAGCTAAATGCTAGAGTAGATTTATCAGTCGGAAATTCGTTAGTTTATCGTTTTAATAACCTAAAAAGCAATAATAAAACAAAAAAGAGGCTTGAAAATGCAAAACTGTTTTTTTAAGCCCACAATTTCCTAATGCCCCAAATTCACAATTATTTGAATGTTTTTTTCTCATGGAATGACAAACTTCACACTTTTAACATGCATTTATCATATGCTTTTAAATTTTGGTGGTTTAACGAATTGTAACTGAATATTCAAAATATTTAAAATTAAATCTATTTTAAATATTCAAAAATTAATTTGTTGAAGATGAAATATATTTAAAAATATTCTTTTAACAAATTTTTTCATATTTATCATTTTTAACACCTTCCGTTGTAACTTGAATTTGAAAATTTTGCTAAAGAAATTATCAATTATTAAAGATAATAATATATCACAACATAAATTGTTTTATCATAAATATATATTGTTTATTTTATCATAAATTGTTGGTACAATATTTAAAAGTATATTTAATTACTACTAATTAAAATTGAACTACTATGAATTAGACTTTTCAATGGTTCAATTTTTAATTTTAAAATAAATATATCGAATATTCATCGATTGTGACAATGATTAATGACTAATCTGACCATTAAAATTTAATGGAGTCTTTTTTCTTGGATCTCTTTCTCTAATTGTATTTTCAATAATAAGATTCAAATTCAAGATTTTGTTTGAGAGAATTGAGTCTAGTAGTTGTAGACAAACAATCAACTTCCTGGTAAATGCAATTGCTTTTAAAAAATATTATAAAATAAAACTGCCGTTTTATATATAAAAAATTGTAAATAAATCAAAAGTATTAACTAAGTTTCATATCTTCCGGAAAGGTACATGCGATGCAATACATGGAAGCAACTCAAATAAGTAAACAATTATAACGATACCAAGCTAACATTGAATAATGAAACCAACTCGCATTCAAAATTTAGAACTTAGAAGCACATTCATGAACATTAAGCAACCTAAATGCATATTGATGTGCCATGTGTCATTTCTCCACGGATTTTTTTCCTTCCCTTGCCGTTCTCCATTATTTATTCTTCTTCTTCTTCAGATCGTCAGAATAAGGGGAGTTTACCTTGTTGCAGATTGTGGATATATTTTTTATCATGGTCAACCTCTTGTTATAAATTTTAATTATTTATTATAAATTGAAAATGTAATTATATAATAAAAATATTTTTTATATAAATTTTAATTATATAAAATTAAATATTTATTTTATAGAAACGGATACACAATTTTTTTTTTTTTTGGAAATATAGAAACGGATATATATGAAATTTGAAGAAGCCAACGGAGTCACCTCTTGATAGTTAATGCTACCCACGGTTACCCACTTGCAACACGGGGAAAAAACTCAAAATTCTGAGTGGTCATTGATACGAATATATGGCATGTCCACCCAATTAAATAGTACATTTAAATTTAAATTTTTCTTAGTTAAAAAAGTAAAGCTTGACAGCCTTGACTTACGTCTTATTCAAACATTTTCATAACTTACAATTAAAGCTAATTAATTTTCTCATTTAAGCAGCTCTAGAATTCATCAATGACTAAGCAAGACCTTGTGTTTCATTTCATTCACTATACGGTAGGGGTGTTTTCTTTTCTTTCCTTTTATTTTCTTTGGACAATCTTCTTCTAGATTCTGGCTCAAGGTTTGAACCAAGTAAGTAGTCAAAGGAGACAACACACCTTTTCAATTTTAATAACTAGGCCAGGTTCATTGCTAAACCATGATATAAGCACTTTGTAGTCAGTGCCAGGGAGGGAAGAAAATGTCAATCCCATTTGTTACTCAATACCTGTATTGAATTGAATGCATATTAGCATGAATTAAGGTCCGTCTTATGTTCTATCTGGAAAACTTGATTTGCTGTCACCATTTGCTTGTGCTCAGATTTTCTGTAGAAGTCTGATGAAACAATAAGGGAAAACATGGGATTCTATCTTAATCTCAAACGCAACGTAAGTCAATGTTCTTTCCCCACTTCCCTGTTACGTTAAGCTTCTCTGGGTTCCATTTAAAGCATATATTTATATTAATGAAAAACAAAAGGAGTGGTCATGACCCTTTTATGTTTTTTGCTTTCCCTGATGCTGCTATATGCTAAATCATAGCAAGGATTGGTAATTTACAGCAAGAGCTAATCTAGCTCTTGACTTGAACAGGCGTTCCGGCTTAAACGGTTTCTGCTGGGACATGAAGGCAGAAAAAGAAAATACAAGCAGACAAAAAAGCTTTCATGGATGAGGCCAATGGCATATGGTTATCAAGTGGTGGAGCATAACATGGCCAGAGACGGTTCTGATGATTCAGTTGTGGCACAGAGAGAGGAAATGGATCAAACAGAATTGTGGTATTTTGGAATCTTTGACGCACTAATTGGAGACAAAGTTACCAAGTACATGCAGTCTTATTTCTTTGACAAGAAGCTTCAAGAGGTTATCTATCAGTTCCTTTCTCCTATATATATATATATTCTTTACATTTTTGCCCCAAATTTGAGCATTTTGAGTAAAAGTACTTTTGATTAGTCAACAAACTGGTGCCTTTAAAATGCTTCTGCTAAACCAATTCGTCTAAATATTGGTTATTTTGTCTTGAAATATTCTTACCCGATCCATCTTGGTTGAACTTTGAAGAAGGAAAGTAACATGGGAATGAAGAAAAACATGTAATATATAGCAAGATAGCTAGGTTCAATAATGGTTTATTAAAATTTCTCCTATTATTCCCTCACATAACCTTGACATGTATTGTCAAAGAGAGGTCAAGATTGAGCTGCTTTATTCATAAATTCCCTTTTTTCCCCTATTCCTGGTCTCTTCTGTTCTTCTATTGTTTTTTATTTGTATGTCAGACTCATATAAGTAGAAAAAGCAAGGAAGCTCTAAAGAGAGCTTACCTTGGTGTACGAACAACGATCCGAGAGGAACACAAATTAGAGGAGACATGCAGAATGGGTTCGGCATCTGTTATGTTGATCAATGGAGAAAAACTTGTGGTAGCCAACTTGGGAGATTATAGAACTGTTGTCTGCAGAGATGGCATAGCTCATCAGTTTACTGGCACATACCAACAATCAACGAAAATACATTGGTCTCGCAGACTCTTTGCAGGTATATAATACTAAAGATCTATTTTTCGTTATGAGAATGCCTTTTCACAAAGAGGTTCCTCGCTATGTATCCTATTGTCCAAAGGCTCCTCGCTATGCGAAGGTAAGGTGGAGGGATATTGCATGCAACTTTATCTTTGCATATGCAAAGAGGTTATTTCCGGATTCGAACTCATGACAAACAAGTCACAAAAACATAACTTCACCACTGTACCCAGAAATTAATATATATTCTGTCACACAAATGGTTAACCATGCATGTTTATAAATCCTACTGAGAACCCAAACAATTCCTACTCAAACGATGTTATGTCAGAGTGGCATTAACTGATAACGAAAAGAAACCAGAATATATGTTATATCATAGTTTGTTTTTGTTCATCAATAAGTGGCACATCTTTTTTATTCATACATCTCATAATGTATACTATACATGTTTTCACAAAGGACCCATGCTAGCATGTCAATCAGGAAATGCAGCAGGTGCAAAGCATTCTAGAGGTTCTGATCTTGTCGTTAGAAGTGAAAGGCTCGATTCTGATACTGAGTTTTTGATATTAGCAAGCACTGGCATATGGGAGGTAAGCTGCATTGCTGCAATACAAACTATTACATATACCTTCAATTAAATTAAATGTGAGATTTTTACATAAAAGTACTCAACTATAGTAATTTCATAGGAATAAGAAAAAGGAAACTAATAGCAACTAATTAAATCTCCTTATATGTGTAGGTGATGCAAAACCAAGAGGCTGTGAATCTGATCAGTCACGTAGAGGATCCACAAGAAGCAGCTGAATGCTTGGCAAAGGAAGCTCTAATTAGAATGAGCAAAAGCAGCATCTCATGCTTAATCATTCGCTTTGATTGACACCTTACCATATGCAATCCTAATGGCAGTTTAAGATGTTTCCTTATAGAATGCGGTAAATGCATTGAAATTTTTTTGTATACCAAAGCACCAAAGCTCCACACAGTATTGACCCTTATTCGACCACTATTGGTCATAGTCATCTGCCTTTTTTCATGTTCCAGCTTCATCATTATACATCTCATTTGACTTCAATTTTAGAACAAAACATAGTTCTCATGGAATATTTTTTTAAATGGATACAAGGTCAAAGCCTTTCCCACCCCACCCCATTGCTTAGGTTTATTGAAGTGATTATACACAATTAAATTATGATTAACAAATTAAAATAATATTTTGTGTTTGTAAATAATAGATATAGTGTTACTTCCATATTTTTATTCATGCTGTCTAGACTAGAATAGCACCGATGATAACAATAGTATGCATTCAGCGTTTGTTTGTGTAGCCGTTATTAATGTACTTTCCTTCTTTCAAATGCATAAAAGCAACAGTAACAATTATGTTACTCGATGTGTTTTATGCATTGGAATGAGAAAAAAATACATTGCAATGTGTACACAAACATATCTTTAATCTTTGTGTGAACACATTTGTTGAACTAACTCTTGGATTCACATTGAACTAAAGGGGCCTTTGACAATCGTTGTTTTTTTTTTTTTAATATAGAAGAATTTATAAAAAAATTTATAATAACTCTTGCACATTATTTAACTAATTAAATTCACTTTTAGAACCTTTACCTCTATTGTGAACAAATCCATATAGGGATTTCAATAGTAGTGTCTTATTTACACTTCTGTTACACTAAATTGTTACTTTCTTTTTTTTCTTCCCACAACAATCTCGACATAATGCATTATTCTATTCTAAAATATTTGCATAAGTAACTTTTTCCTTTCCAACATTAAAAATAAAATAAGTTGACCCCTTGAAATGTCGTTAATAATCATATTAGTGATTGTTATCTTTCCCTAATTCGAGTTTGAAACCTCAAATACACAAAAATAAAAAGGATAAATATAATTTTGGTTTCCCTATAATTTTAAATTTATAATTTTAGTCCTAATTTCTAAATCGAGATATTTAATCCATCTATTTTTCATAATCAACAATTTTGGTCCTTTCCTCAATTGACCTCCAAAGTCTATATTTAATTTTAATATAACGTATTGGTAATGACATGATATTCATGTAGACCGTTGACATGACTTTTATGTGAAAATAGATTAAATAAAGTAAAAAATAAAAAATATCTTGTAAAAATTAAACCCATTACATGTTATTATACAATGACAAGCAAGTAAACCACTATGTCATGTGCTTTCTTTAGTTTTATAAACAACATTCTATGTATCATTACATGAAGAATTATTAATTTTTTTTCTAATTATAAAAATTTATAAATTAAACAAATTTATTTAATATATAATTCTTTTTACTTTTATTTTATATCATTTTACATATTTATATTTTGAATAATTTACATATTTTTATTTTTATTTTACTAAATTATATTTGAGTTTCATAAATAAATATGTAAATGATCTTTTGTAATTTATACAAATTTTGTAAATTCAATTAATATATAAATTATTTTTCTCTAATTATATAAATCAATATAATTCTAGTAAATTAGTTCATATAATTTATGCAAATTATGTAAGAAAATAATGTAAATTATTTTTATACAAAAAAAATTATCCAAATAAAATAAATAAATAATGATTTATTAATTTGTCGTTGTATAACATGTCATGAATGTAATTCTTAAGATATATTTTATTTAATTTCTTGTAACGTAAACATCGTGTCAAGAGTTTATATAAATATCACATTAATACCAATATATTACATCAAAGTTAAGTATTGATTTTGAATGATCAAATGAAGGATCAAAATTACCAAACAAAAAAGTTAAAGCACAAAAAGAAGTTAATTAGCCGTATGACTTCGCAATGGATTGAGTTTGTTGATAGAAAGATGAATGTGTTCAACCTGTAATCAAATCTTGTGGGTAGGCTCCCAAATTAGCTTGTGTTCACAGCTCACCCATGTTGAATATGGCTCGTCCCAACACAATTTTTTATGCAATAAGTGTTCTAGACTTCTAGCAATATTTTTTTAAAAAAAAAAATACACCCAAAAAATTAAAAGACTAACCGATCAATTAGCCACAAGTCATCTTTCAAGTTTATCCTTTGCAAATCTCTCAATAAACTACGATTTTGATATAAATGGTTTATGATTAAAATTTCAGAGACATTTTGAAATTAATTAATTTATTACATTTTATTACAAACAATCTTCTTAGTCCACGGGAATTATTATTCATAAAAAGTTTCGGTAAATCTCAACCTTAATTCAAGATTTCAAGTGACATAAATTTGCTCAGGGTTGCTTGTCCAACCATGTCTTTCTATTCAACTGGAAAAATAAAAGTAGAGAACTATTTTTGTTTTTTTATTAAAGGTTACTAGTAAGTTATATTTTACAAGAGAAACGTTATGAAGACATCTTTTAACACTCTTTTCAATACATTATTATTAGTTAAAATTTATTAAAACTCACAAATTTGTGAGATATAATACATCGCTCAAATTTTCTCATATATATATATATATATATATATTATGTGCAAATTTTGTCATATATAATGCGGAATAGAAAACATCCTCAATCCAGAGATATATAACGTGAAATGAAATCATGTGAGTAAAATATACAAATCACTTGGGCATATGCACATCAAAACAAATATACAAAAGACCAATTTCATAGCAGCACATTACTCGGTCTTCTTTCCTAGCTAGACAATAACTCATTACATTTGAAAAAATTAAAAGAATCAAGTAAAGGGTCTGGGTTATCACTGCATCAATCTTAACAGCATCCACTCTATCAAGCCATCATTATCTTTTTTCCACTGTTCTTGCTTCGAAATGGTGATAACAAGGAGAAAGATCGAGAAGCTGCACAAAAATATTTGCCAAAGTCCATAATCAGAAAAAGGAATCTAGATGATTATGTAGCAAAAAAGGTACGGATAAATGAATAGTTGATTCAAGTCCACTCATGAAAATTTAGGATGCAGTGAGTGCTTACACTTTTGTTGAGTTGAGCTGGCAGTGGGAGTTTCATCTTGAGATATCAAGTTCTTCAAAGTATGAACTGAAGATGACATGGACATATGGTGGTTAGTTTAATTATATATATGTCAAATAAAATTGAATTTGTGAACTTCATCAAACTTATAACCACAAAGGCAATTATAAAAATGAACAAACGAGTGTATATGAAAAATTCAATAAGATCTAGCTGTTCTATAGCACAGGCTATATAGTAAAATACACTTTAGTCTATTGACATTTTTTAATTACAGTTATACATGTTCAATTTAGTCTAAACTCTAATGTACAATTTGCATTTCTAGTGAAACTAAAGTCATTCCTGGATGTCAGGATCCAGGTTAGTTAAGGTTCTAGAGAAATCAATTTCATTTCTGAATGTTGGGATGCAGGCAACTGAAGTTGACACTCGACACAAGATCATTATGCAGTATGAGAGGAAATCTGATCTAGGCAGTAATAATTAATTATGTATAAGGAAGTTATTAGGTGTTGAGAATCAGTATTCATATTCTACATTCATTGTAATAAATATAGTTTATAGGCACATATATAATCACTGATTTAGAGGAAATCAAATATCCTCCATTTATTTGTAACAAGTGCAATAAGCCTATATAAACTCAGTACCATGCTGTATCCAGTTCAGACACATGGTTTGAGTCTCAATATGCCTCTGTTCTTTCTCTTTAACACTAGGCAAAATCATTTTTATATTAATTTTGGATTAGGCTGTTATAGTTATGATGTAATATTTATAGTGATATATAAGTCGTGTTACAGTCTTGTAAAAGGGAATTAAGGTGCTTGTTTGTTATTCCATGTTTTGAAGGAGGAAACTCCTTGTCAAAGGAAAACCCTGTGTACATATTCATCTATCACTCAGAATTTAGTGTGTTTAATTTTAGATTCCAACATTGTTGAGGCTTGTGCAGGGTTGTCCCCAAACTCATTTAGTATGGCCAGATTTAACATAATGGGCTGGACCTCAGCCCTCGAATCACAGGTTTGTCCTTCAGAGAATGTGAGAGCTGTGTATTTGGTAGATAATATAATAGTATCAACATTCAACCCTATGATTACTAAACTTGAGGCCCTAGAAGTGGCAGTATAGCATATATCTGAAAGTTTTCCCAGGAAGTAGTAATATCTGGAAACTAGTTTATTATGCTGATGCCTGTTTTGTGTGGAGATTACTGAGAGATCGATTGCCCACTAAGAGGAATTTGGTTTGTAGAAACGTAAATATTGGTGATCATAGCTGTCCTTTCTGTGGTAACTGTGTAGAGGAGGCATCACGTGTTTTTTAGTTGTTACAAGATTATGCCGCTGTGGTGGGAATCTATGGGTTGGATCAATGTGGTAGGGGCATCCTCGGTTACCCCTATTGATCACTTCCTTCAACACTGTTACTGTAATGTTAGTGGCCTTAAAATCCAAAGGTGGTATGTTTGGTGGATAGCATTGACATGGAGCATTTGGTTTCACCTTAACAGGATTGTTTTCCATAACGAAAACTTCAATGGATCTAAGCTGTTGGAGGATGCTTTATTCTTTTGCTGGTCTTGGTTAGCTAATTTGGAGAAAGGATTTAATATCCTCTTCTATCATTGGTCTAGTCATATGAGAGATGGGTTTTGTTAGAAGGTGTTTCTATGTGGTTCCTTTTAGTCTTTTCTAGCCTCATGTGAGCTTACCCTTAGGTTGACCTTTGGCACCTTAATTCGGGTTGTCACCATGTATTAGGTTGCCGAAGTTCTGGTAGGCTCCCTGGGGGTGTTTTTCTTTTTAAGTACTACTTGTACTCGTCTTTATCATATATATTATATTATCTTTGCTGATAAAAAAAAAATGCTGATGCCTATGATGAGCAAATTACCTTCGTTAGAAGAACTGTTGATTCTAACCTCATCTGCCTCATTGTCTATGCTGACATTATCCGATTCCATGTTGTGTTCAGCAGCTAAGCTATGACTCCTTTTTCCAAACTTTAGCAGTCGTCTTAACCCTTTGGATGATGATTCCTTTACCTGAGGCTTCTCAATTGCTTCAGGAATCTTCTCAAGTGTTGAGTTCCCGTTGTTAGACACATGTATTTTAACAGTCTCCACACCAATTGCTGTAGTCTCTAAACTTGAGGGGGCTGCTTTACCATACTCACTATTTCTGGTACTAGGATCTTCCATAGAAGAAACCCGAGCATATGGGGCATGATATGTTTCCCCAGCAATACAAATACTGGATGATTTTGAAGTTTCTTTCTCTATATTAACCATTTTGACCTGATTTTGGATGATATTATATTAAAAAATAGCTGATGAACTAAGAAGGTATCCCATCCATTTGAGAATTTGAAGAAATTATATGAAGATATCCAAAATCAAATTAAAATTTATTGCTCATACAGTTAAGGGTTTAAAATAACACAATTGCTGAGATTTAAAAATCAATTATCAGAAAATTTCTAATTATCATAGAATTGAACAGACTTATTTTCCAGACATAATATAATATCTTAATTGTATAAATTAGAATGTGTGGGAAATCAAAAATTTTAAACACTGGAAAGTTCAAGGTGGACCAGATGATGACTCTTGGTGCAAAAGTAAGGATGCTGATCTGTGATGTGAACTATATGGGTTGCATGGGTAGAAACATTAACAAACACACTAAAATTGTGGGAGTAAGGTTGCACAAACAACCCTCCCCAGAACCGACGTCCAACAATGGTGGGAGCCTCATGCCCCTAGGCAATCCACACACTGGACCAAATTTTGGTATTATAAAGCTATTTCCACAATTTGCAATAAGCACATAGAATTGGAAGAACATTCTTGTGCTTAGTGAAACATAGCTTATAGTAAACATAACATATAAAGAGTTATAAGGTTGGCTTGGTGGTTGAAGGGAGAAGGTGGGGTGGAGAGGTTGGGTTTGAATCCCTCCCACTAACATTTTAACAAAACTAACAACTAACATTTGCTGGAAAAAAAAAAGGTGCAGTTTTCAAGTCTTACATAATAAGTAGCATTGAAGGAATATAGATGGCAGGAAAGGATTATTGCAATGTCCATATTTACTGTAATTTATTTGAAAGAGGATGTGCTGTGAGCAGCAGAACATTTGTTCTCATAATCATTATAATGTTCATGAAAAAGTTTTTGATGCACTTTACAAGAAAGCCAGAACTATCATCAAAGCTAATACAAGTTATGAATACATACCTCAGTAGATATGGGTTGCAGGTGTGATTGGCTATCTGAGGTTTCTTTATCTATTATATACATGCTTAACGGTGAAACAGGAGCACGAATAGCAACATAATTAGATGCTGTCTCTGTTTTTTCCGTCACTTCATCATCATATTGTTTCTTTGGGATATCAAAATTTTCTTCAGAACTATGAATAGGAGCGACATAAGGTTGACGCTCAAGCATCACAACAGTCTTCTCAACTGCAGGATTATCGTCTCCATCATCATTGGATGAAGTACCAATTTCATTTTTCTTCAGCATGGTACCTTGTGAATTCATTGAAGACTTATTATCATTCAGCTTATGTGCCTTCTCTTTGACTGTGATTCTGTTCTGAGGAACCTCAGTTGCTTTGGATGTTCTGATTTTCAGTTCTGGGAGGGCTGCTGTCTTGCTTTTATCATGGTTCACAACAGCAGAAATCTTTTTGCTCTCAGGTCCATCAGCTGCTTTAGTTTTTGATATTGTTCCAGTGCCATGTGGTTTAACTGAGGAAGTCTGACGAGTGGTACTTATTTTAGGTTCTGACAATCTTCTAATCCTTGCCATTGATGCCTTAGTATCAGTTGTGCTATCATCCTTCTCTAGCTTAGATTCAGGCAAAGAAGACACTGATTGGCTTAATTTGTTATTATCCAAGTGGCTTCTAGAAATCAATCTGCTGGTTTTTGAGGCTTTCAAAGAATCATTAGATCCAACAGATGCAGTTCTGACGGGGAATCTTTGAAGGGGCGAGGATGCTCCTGGCTCCGAATCACTAAATTTTGACCCTTTATGGGAGCTTGGAGAAAGTTTTGTTGGAAGTTGTTTCTTGGTTAGCTGTGATGGTGACTGTGCAGTGATTGAGCTACTCTTGGCAGCAATCCTCTTTTGCCTCTCCATCTTTAAGGCTTCTAGGCGTTTCATCTCTTCCTCTTCCTAATTATTATAAACAGAAGGAAATAAACAATGTTGAATAACAGATGAATGCGAAGCATATAAGGTGAGAGATGATAGCATGAGAGGAGCAAATCTCAATCATATATTTAAAATGGAATGTACCATTTTAAATACTAACCATTCATGTACGGTTGTATAACTAAGATTTATTCTTCTAATCTTCTATGCTCTCAGTCTCGCTACATATTTGCACCAGATTAATGGCCCTAAAGACATAATTTTCCAATTAATCAAGATCTAAATGCACTAAACTATGTAAAGGTCCTTTATATAGGGTCACTGATCTTGATTAATTGTTGCACATCCATTTTAAGATAATTATGAAATAGAAACATGAAAGTGAGAAAGAAGACTGGGAGCTGTGAAATAGAAGTGAGTACCTTCTCTTTCTTCATTTTCTGGAGATCAGCTTTGTAGTTCCGTAAGCTCTCAGCACGTGCTCGTGCTTCATCTAAAGGATTAAGTTTAGAAGTCTTCCCTCTCCTTATCGGCCCACCGGTCTTTCTTTTATCAGAATTATTCGGGGTAAGTTTTGATTTTGCCTCCTTATCCAACCTCTTAGATCCTGGTTTGGTGTCCGTCACTACCTCTTTGTTCTTATTTTGTAAAGTAGCAACAGCCTGGGCCTGCATTTCATAGTCTAAAGCAGGGTCATAACTCATCGATCCCCTTTCAGCTCCTCGTTCAGGCAACATGCTCAATTCATCTGGCTCGTAATTGATATGGTTTATCTCATCAGAAGATTGCTGCACCATTGGGATCTCAGAGTCCATGTTAATAGCATTTCTCTCAACATTTCCTGCATCATTGACTCCCATTGATCTATGCTCCATTATGTAGGAATCATCATTCATATCATGAAACAACTTCCTTTCTAGTTTACTGTTTGAACAACCTAGTGAAGTTTCAATATCCGAGGAAGGGTAAGCATTGCCAAATTGATGTTCTCGCTTGGAAATGATGAACTCATCACGGGCAGTCCTCCTATAACCACCCCTTTTTCCAGTTACTTCTAAGGATTGTACATCATCTCCAGACCAACCATCACCAAACTGTCCTGCACTTGCAGATAACAATAAATCACCATTGGATGTCTTAGGCATGTGAGTCAATCCTTTGCTAATGCTATGCATATCTATAGCAGAACTTCCTTGAACTTCATGCATTTCCCGGTCATTAAAAACTAAAGGATCATTGACTGCAATGTGTTTTTTTCTTCTCACGTCATTCACCTTTTCCTGATCATATTGGTCTTGGCAAATGGCATGTCTGTCTTCATCAACATCTCTTAGTACACAATTTTGGAATGCTTGCCAATGGCCTCCATCTGCATCCTTCCCATGCTTGGTTTCTTCCTTATCAGATGAGTCCAATTTCTTCAAAGATTCTTTTCCGAGTTCCCTTCTCCTAGAGGTCTTCACAGATTCCTTATTATCTTCATCGGTTTCTGAGGCAGAATCTGAATATGATCCACTGCCAGAATTTTCTGCCATTGTTATGTAATTGATGTTCCGAATGACCACCATGCCAGATTTTTGTCTACCTGATTGCCTATCCTTCTTCTGTTGATCTCCAGTATGTGAACCTTCCCTCTCCATATCCACTTCATCCTGCGTTTCTGATTCAGTATTGCTGTGCCTACTATCCATGGAATGCCTTCTGCGCCCATTATTTTGACCAGCAATTAGTCTGGGGTCCTCCATAGGAGAATAATTCGGCTGCATAAATGGACTGTTTCCTGGATATGCTGGATAATAGGGAATGCCTTGCACTGGATACGGTGGAAAGACTGGTACAGAACCTGGGGGAGAATGAACAGGCCAAGGAGGGAACATATGGTGTGGAAATTGACCTTGAATATTATCTTGGTTGCCTACAGATGGTTGGCGGTCCAATGGAGGCACATCTGGAAATTTGTAAACAAGAATCTTAAGACATATTTGAAGTAACAGTTTATTGTTTTAATAAAATAAAATAAAAGGAAAAAAGAAAATTGTGAATAGCAGGATTGTTACAAACATGTGTATGTATGTGTAAGTGCATGTAAAAAGCAGTAATGAATTATTATAAATGTAGATAAATTAAGTCATGAACAATCCATAAATTCATAATTTCACAATATGCTGGAAATGCCAGGTACCTGAACTTGCTTTCCCAATACTCTCAGAGTCCAATTCAGTATGGGATGCGGAGGCCATATTGGGAAGTATAATGCCAGAAACATTTAACGGAGAGAAGTCTGAGCCATTGGACATTGTTTCAGGAGCTTCAATTTCAAGCCATTGTCCATTTTCATGTTTTCTTCTCCAAAGATCCCTGAATTTTGTGCATGCATCCCTGACATGTAACAAATATTAGCAAAAGCAAGATTGTCCAGGCCATATGTACATTACAGGTCAATGGGTGAAGAACGCAACACTTCACCAACAAATATCTAAGCCCATAATGGTCTATGAAAAAAAATAAGTTTCCTTACTTCATGCGAGATGCTCCAAAGCATTCAGCAAATGACATCAAAGGTGGTATATAGTCAATGTCAAAACCAGCAGCAACAGCACGAGCAAATGCCATGCCTTGCTCTTTCTGCAATGCTGACTTACGTGTGTCTAGGACTTTCAGAAGATGAACTCTAATACAAGTACAACATGTAGAAGTGAATGAGTTAACAAAATGTTTCACATAGTGCAAAGAAACTCAATAAATAAACTTCACCATATTTATATACAAGCAGCTCAGACTCAATCCAACTGAGCATTGATTAAAAATTTATAACAATGTAGAAACAGTTACCAAAAAGCTTAAGCTATCGTGGATGCATTAAAAAACCATCTCCATTTGTTTACCTGTTCAATAATCATAAATAAATGAAATGCATAGTTTTCGAACATGCTGCTTTCAATACTGGTGGATAACCAATTACGCTCAAGAGGTAAATATCAACTATAAATTTACAGTCAAGCTTATAAAAGATTCACCATAAAATTCCTTCCTGCCTAACTCCTAAAAGGGATGTTTAAACTAAAAGTAACTTGATCAGAATTTTAATTGATTATTTTTTAAGTAACTCTAACGGAATGGCAGCCTTCCATGTTGGTGCCATCTTTGCTTTATGCACTACAAGCATATTATAGGAAGAAAATTAACTGATAGAACTTAAAACATGCAAGATCTGGAACGGACACTTGATGAATTTTACTATTTAATCATAAACAACTTAAACATTACAATTTTCTACTCTGAGAGATGGTCATAGAAAAGGATGAAATTAAAAGGACATAAATAATTTACTTTGAGCTTTCTTCCAATGAGGTGCTTCCATTTGCTTGAGGTGGCTGTGCATCAGGCTGGCACATAACCATATGGATTGATAATAAAATAATAAAATCAATAAAAAAAAATAGGGTATTAATTGTTAAAGACCCTACTAACCTTGTAAAGTACAATTGCTCTCTCCTCATTAGTATCCTGCCGGGTCTTCCTGCCTGTGCGATGCAGCAAATTTGGTTAGTTGTAAACAATTATAAAACTTAGCAGGGCTTTAAATACACCTATATTTGTTCTATACAAGTTAGTTAGTTGTACACAGTGGTAACTTGCAACAGTTGTACTTGTGCTTTCAGAAGTACCTTCAGTGCTTTCAACATGTTTTACTTGATTTTCTTCCACCTGTACAAATACTCGACTAATGAAACAGACTTTTTAAGTGCCATGGGAATGAACCATATAGAGTAGAGCTAGATATTTACATACAGTGTTAGTCCCTAAAGAATTATTTCCTTGAATTGCAATTGCCTCTTCAATCTGTAAGATTTCTGATTCTACAGTATACACACGTTCCAATATCTCAGGAGTACTTACAAAACGAACAAACCTACAGAAGCAGAGAAACTTAGTCGAGCAGACTAACTTTCAGTTACATGGTCATAATATATATGTTTAATTTCAAAGCATGGTTTCAATGCCATTTCCCCAGCACTTTCCTTTGCTTTGGAAAGTGTAAAACAAAAGAGATATACAAGAATGTTGGTGTTAATATCACAGCAACTAGAAGAGGGACTTGAAATTCAAAATGGCAGTAAAGAACCATGCTGAGCACTGGATACAATACAATAATAATACCAGCGATAATCTCTAAGAAGCATGTTTAAATGGATTCAACTTTCAATCTCCGCTGAACACAACAATAAACCAAATTGCTAAAAAGTCAAACCTTTCAACAGTTCCCTTGGTAAACCATGAGGTATCAGTGTTACCCTCAGGTGGCTCAAGAACAATTGAATAACCACCCTTGTCCATCTGATTCTGAGCAGCCTTCAAGTGGGAAAGAAAAGGGTTGAGCAAGCCTGAGGCAATCTTCTCCTTCTTTCCATTCACAGTTATAATCAAGTCAAACCTGATTTATAGAAGAATCAAACCCACAAGTAAGGCTATAAACAACATGTAAATGTTTTCAATGAGCATTCACATAAAAGTATTGTCTATTACCTTGTTCTAGTGGGTGTAAGCTGAAACACAGCTGAATCCAACCTTGTTGAAGTGTTCATAGTTTTGTCAAAAATAGCAACCAAAAAAACTGAGACTAATAACCTAGAAACTGGGTCTCACCAAAAAAACCAGATTGCAAACACAAAGGGTGTAAAAAAAATTTTCAAAGACCCAAAACGGGTTCAGTGATAAAAAGACAAACTTTTCTATATTAAAAAACAGCCTTTTGCTTCAGGACTCAGAAGAAGGAATAAAAATAGAAAGGGAAGTGGTGAATGGAGAGTGTGACAGAGAGAAAGCATCCAAAGATTGTTTCTTTGTTGTTCTTCCTCCTTGGATACATATTCCAACCCCAACTAGGATGACCAATTTTCTAACGTGCTGGAAATAAGGGAAACCGTTGAGGGCATAACAGGAAATTCAGAAAAAATGACAGAAACTATTGGATGCGCCGAAGTGTGATAGTGACAGCGTCAGACAGACACAGCTCTATTTGTAGCAATCGCAGGGTTGACCCGAAATTACTACTCTACCCCTGACTTTTTAATTATCCACTCTGCCTGTTTGTCTGGTGAGTACCAAGTTGGCTACCAGTTTCAACCGTGCCTTCATTATCAAAGATTAATAATTATTTTCCTTAAAAACACTTTCGATTTTGACTTGCCAGTGTGAAATTAGAAAGAAAAAGAATGATTTTGCACTGTCTAGAGCTTGTTTTATTTATTGGACTTGCTTGGTTAATTTAATTTACCATTTAATAGTAATCAAATCATGCTTTGACATAAAAAAAAAAATCCCAGAATTTTGAATGGATTTAACAATACTACGTGTATCAGCAAGAAATTGCTGATATGACCCACTCCTTAATTAATAATTATTTAACACATTAAATCGTTGATGCTATAAGATTATGCGCGTGTGACATATGTATACACACACGTAGAGAACTTAATTCGAACAAAATCTTTAAGACCAAAGTATTAGACTAAAAATATAATTAAATAATTTTTCATGATGTCTTTTAATTGTGGGTGTAATCCAATAATTACCAAATAAAAACACGACGGGTGAAAATAGAGTAGTAAATAGAAAGATATCATTGGTTAAGTACATTACAAAGGAAACGAGAAAGAAATGAATCAATTATGAATTATCAACACATTTTGAAGCTGATTGAAAAGCCAAAATACCCCACGAGGCGTCAATTGCATTTTGAACACTTTTTTTCCTAGAGATCTTTAGAAGAGACGATGAGGAGGAATCTATATTCTTAAGTTATGATGAAGAAACAAACCATCATCATCACCACCAAACCCCTCAATCATTGTAAATGAAGAGGAATATATTCATGAACAACATATAGCACATTTATTTATGTTTCCATAGAAAATTGTATGCTTCTGGCTAGTTGCTTCCCACAGTCTTTTTCTAAAGAGATATATAATTATGTTGCCTTTTGCTCATCTGTTTCTTATATATATATATATATATATATACAACTGCCTGAAAATTAGTATAATATTTAGATACCATGAATGCTCATGTAACGGAAATAATTGACTACGCGTTATATTGTAAAATAATAATGTCTTCATTCAAACCGACAAACTGGTGCACAAACATAAGGATGCTTGTGAGATCTTATATCTCCAGATCACAGGACGTGGTAACTCATAAATAAAATTCTTGTATGTTATTTTTTGGTGTGTATCATTTTTTTGGCGTATCTAATTTTTTTTCTTCCTTTTTGGACTATTTAATTTGAACTGTAATAGTATATGATTTTGATTTTGATTTTATTTTATTGAGTTTAATATTGCTCAAGACCAACGACTTGTTACATAATTATTTATTTAAGTCTTACAAAAATAATCAAACTTAATTGAATTTAAATATTTAAAAATGTATAATGACTTTTCTACAATATTTGAAGATATTTTTTAAATATTTTTTAGAGATTTAAAAATAATCCTTCCAAACTTGCTTCCCCCTACTTGCTAAACGTGTTTTTCAAAAAAAAAATAAAAAAATCTGAATACTAATTTATTTGATACCCTCAAGTTTATAAGAAAAGTAATCAGAAAAACAAATAAATATTTAAATGCTAAAACTAAAAATTATACTAATACTACCAAAATCACTGTCAAATCTCATCACGACCGGACATTGTTAAAAAAAAAAAAAAACAATAAAAACAAAGCCATTTCAAGTTTTACATATGAATGGACACTTATTGAATAGAAAATTCAATTATACTGGAGTATATAAATAAAATACAACTGTAAGTAAACTTGATTTAATCAGTGAGATTTGTTGATCGACATTAGTGGATGGCATTTCTTCGACATTTGTATTGGTAATAAATGGGTGATTAAATGGTGGTCGTTCATCTGCCTTTTTATATTTGCTGCGTTGGAGGTAGACCTGAAAGTTTCAATACATTATTTTCTTTGCACTCAAGTAAAAGTACCTTAATTAGTTTTTGTGATTTTTATTAGAATACAAAAAATTATATTGTATGTGATTTTTTTTATGTTCTCTTATAATTTATATAATAAATATTTTTTCTTTTAATTTTTTAACTAATATTCTTAGATTTCTGAATTAATCAAACCCTTTGTTTATTACTCCCATATACAAGTACTTATTTTTAAGGTTGAAGTCAACAGATTGCAAACTCTCATGTGCACGCTTACATTTGCCCCTGTCAATATGCTTTTGTAAATGGCCCAATAATCTTAGACAATATTGTGTTGGCCGCCGAACTTATGAGTTATGTCTTGTAAGAGTCAAAGATGTTTTGTGAATCTTTCGAATTGGGCCAGGCAGCTGCCACAAAGCAATTGGTTTTTCTTGGAATTTTCTGAAGGCTGTACTTTCAAAGATCATCTTGGTTAGTCCAAAATTGGGTTCATCTAATAATGCAGCGCGTGGCTACTATGAGATATCAAGCTATTATTAGTGGCTATTATGGTCTTATTATCTATATTATATGTGGAAAAAGTTATTTTTGACACCCAATACTAATTGACAATTTAAGAGGAATAAAGAGAGAAATATTATATGATAGATGAATTAACCTAATAGAAAGAAATATGAAGATAAACAAACGTTATTAGTTGAGTGTTTAAAATAAAAGGTTGTCAAAAATATCACCACTCATTATAAGTAAAAGGGTATCAAATTGGATATAAGTATCTATTGATGGCATCCGCAATTCTGTTATTTATTTTATATTTAAGATTAATTTTAAATAATAAAAATAAACGAGTAACTAAAAATAGAAAAAAAGTTTTAGAGGACTAAAAATATGTGATTCAGTTTCCATATGAGGGTTATCCGGTATGACAGTTGATATAGATATTTAGAACTACTATGCAATGATATATAATTCACATTTCTCTAAGAGAGAACAATAAAAATTGTTATATTTCATTTTCACAATATATGAAAAATAGATTCTTCTCTTTCAATTAGTTAATTATGTAAACTAAAAAAAATATGTGTTACCTTATTCGAAGGCTCCACGTTATGTGTAGATAAAGAAGAATAGATATTGTAAGCAATTTTATCTTTACATATGTAAAGAAACTATTTCTAAATTTAAACTCATCACCAATAAATCATCAAAACATAACTTTATTATCGTGTCAGGACTCTCCTCAATTATAATTATAATTATGTAAACATCAAGAAAAAAAGTATCACATTTTCTACTTCACATTTGGAGATATTATTTATGTTACCTTTAACACGTGATACCCATGCATATGGCCTAGCTTTTCCCTCCTGCCACTACATTCTCTCCCTTTAAAACCAAATTGAATATTGGCGATCAAATTTCTTTTGGGTCACCTTGCTCCCCACATCAGAGAGGCATCTAAATTCAATCTTTTCACGATTATCTCCTTTTATGGAACTACCACCAATAATCTTTGAGCAAATTTCACTTACAAACCCTCTTGGTTTTTCCATGTCTTCATCCTCATCAGAATCAATCAAAATATTATTCTCTTCACCTGCAAGACGTTTCCAAACATGGTTTTTGGTCACATTCTTTGGTGGGAGGACTATATTAATATTACCATCATTTGCTATGGAGGGTGAGTGATGTCTGTTTAGCTGATCATTGGAATCAAGTATGGAAGTAGGTGTACTTGTGGTAGAAAATGAATAGAAAGATGAAGATCCTTGTGATGCTTCAGATGATAAAGAGCAAGGTGATGGTGATGATGAAGTTGGAGAGTTGAGTGAACTTCCAAAGCCTTGTATTTCATTTGTTATTTTGAGAGCCTTCAAACGTGCTTCTATGTGAGCTTCTTCATCCTGTAAAAGCTTGAGTATTTGTTCTGACAGTTTTAGCATTCTTGATCCCCAGTTAAACCTGAAATAAATAAGTTCAATCATATATGTACAGGAATGAAAATGAAAATCTAAATCATGACTTATAAGATATTTAAAGTATACTATAAAGCAATATATGAAAATCAACTAGCTCCCATGATTTCAATTTATTATTTCAAGGCAAGGTAATCCAACTACACATAAGCGATAACTATGTTGCATCCTTTGCTGCTTTATATTGATACTCGGACACAACTTGTGCTGGAGATTTCTTGATTAATAAATTTTGACTTTGGCTTTGGAAAAAAAAATCCAGCTACTACATCAGAAATGTTACCTCTTCTATTTTATATGGTCAGATTAATTTGAAATATAAACATCATCGAATCACTATTTAAGTATATTAAAAAAATTTCCCTACAGCAATTTAAAACCTTACATGTTGCCATTTTTCTACCTACACTGACACTTATAACTTTGGTCTTTCAGTTTCCATCCTAATATGCATTTTCATTATCTCTCAATTTTTAACCTCTATTGTAAAATAAACTTAAACAAAAATAAACAAAATGTTATACACCATTGAATGTGATTTATCACAAATTAATGGATTTTTATTTAAAGTTTACCCTTTTTCATCAATATGAGTAAAAATTCCTAGTTCTTCAATAATTTCTGCATCACATTGAAATTCTTGAGCAAACTCTCGAGGACCATGGGTCAACAAGAATTCCAGAAGAACTAGTGCTTTGTAAGATTGCTTCCATTGATCCCAATCAATGTTATACAACCTGCACTTTAAATGATATAGTAATTAAACAACCAAAGGATATATGAACTCTAGATAGAGGAATGACACATCTATTATAAATTTGAAATATATAATAATGCTAGCTTAAAAATTTAGGCAGAAAGGGTGCCAATGAACAAGCATACCTTTTGTGAAGAACATCAACAATCCTCCAATATTCATCTACGTCAAATGATGCCTCGGCAATTCTAGTCATAGTTTTGGCATCAGGGCAGCAATCATCCTTATTTGTTGCTTCCTCAGCCAGCCTAATGATATAGTATTATATGTTAATGCCCCTTAATCTTATAGTAGCCAAAGTCTTTTGAAAACCATGAATATGAATTAACCATATAAGAGTTACATTTATCTATTAGTAACTTGGGTTAGTACAACATATACAATATTATCATCAATAAATTGTACATTACTATGTTTATACACATACACAAGCACTTACATTTCTGCTTCAGTAACATCAGTAAACGCCATCCTAGCAGATTTGTACTTTTCTTGTAGGAAAGTTGATGTCTGCTTTTTTATTTGCCCTAGGAATAAGCTACCCATTACTACTTAGATCAAACTTTCAAGTGGTTGTTTGTGAATATAGTTCTCTTAACATATGAACTGTAGCTTTTTGGTTAATAAAATATGATACTCAATGGCGAATAAAAGAGGAGAAACCATGGAAGTGAATTGATTGGTGGCTAAACATATTAATTCATGGATAGCCAAAATTATAGCTCAGACAATGCAGGAATAGTGCTCATCGGTGAAAGAAAAAAAGAGGAAACGAGAAAAGAGAGAATGGGCCAACAATAGAAAGTTGACCGGATATAGTTTATGAATTTGCCTATAGCCATAATTTTTGTATAATATTGCCTGTACTGAAAACTAGGATCTTCATACAATAACGACCATTAAGATTCACACTTCTATTGATACTAATTTCCCCTATGATCTATCATTTTCTTCTTTGGGTTAATCAATTCCTTCCCAAGGTAAAATCATTGAAAACACATTTTTCATGAAGTGAGAGTTTCTCATTGTGTATATTATCAAACATTGAAATATGGGGAACAAGTCTCGAGAACAATAATTAGACAAGTATAATGCTGTAAATCTAAAGCAGATTCCCTTGTTGGCCTGATCAATTCTTAAATCTCGTTCACCAATCAAGCTTCCTTTATACTTAATCAAAAGTAAAAAAACCTTTAATAGACAAAGCATGCTTCCATTTTTTTCTCATTAATATATAAATCATTAAAAAAATTAGTGTAGATCGTTAATGCACTCATAATGAACTCATTGGTTTTGAGATAAAGGATACCATGTTATAGAATAAGTTTACGGTGAAGTTTACATTTGTGAGTCTTTACCGTTGAATATGTTATTAGAAAAATCAAGCGCTGAGTTTCTTTTACAAATACTTGAATGTATACTTAAATTGAATAGGTCATCAATCTAATCAAGACATTAGGTCACTTGGAGCAATGAAAATGAGTGTTTTATCCTAGTACAGGACGTTGGGCAAATTACAAGACCAATTCGATGTGCAACCTAACTTGATCAGGCCACCAATTCCAAAGGTCGGGTCAATTTGGGTTTTAAAGCACAGCTTGAATATGATTTTATATTAATAACAAAAAAAAAATTAACATTTTTACTCTTCATTAATAGTATTTGTCATTTTTAACATATTTAAGTCAAAATGGGAATTACAAATTTCAAATTCTAGACCTCATCAATTTCATCCCGGACGAAATCACAAATATTCTATATTTGTTTTTGTTTTGTGTCACCATTATATTGGTGTACACTATTTACCAATTTTGGTGATAACTAATTTTTGTTAAAAAATCTAACTGTCCACCTTTAATAAAAAAAATCCAAACATTTTTTTTCACACAAGACTCAAATTCAAAATCTTGCTTAATAGTATTGAGTTTAATATCACTTGAATTAACTTTGTTAATTACATGTGCTTATTACCCGTGCTTTTGTTGTCATACCTCAATTGTGACAAAAATTATAATTTAAAAGATTAAATAAAAAGGAGCAAATTAATATTCATTTAAGAAAAAATAAAATATCATGTGGAAAAATTAATAATTAAAAAACACAGTTTCGCATTTTTTTTTCTTCACTATTCTATCATTCTTTGTATCATTAGCATCTTAATTTAAGTGATTTGTGAATTATAAATTTTAAATTCTGAACTCATCTTTGATTGAAATCACAAATATCTTGAATTTGGGGATTGCTTATGCTTGCGTAGCCACACCTCAATTATAACTGTAATTTTTTTAAGGGACTGTAATTATAATTTAAACCTTGAATAATGGTGAAAATTGAGATTCACTAAGAGAAAGGGCAAATTGCACATGAAAATTTCATTTATAAAAAACACAAATCAACACTTCTATTCAATAAGAAAATTTCTCATTCTCTATAACTTCAACATCTTTAAGCCAAGATGAGAATCCACACAACAACACTTTAATACATAACTCAACATAAAGACAAATTCATAATGGAAGAGCAATTTTACTTTAAGCTAAAAACATACTACATGATATGGTAGTTTTCACAACCACCGACATCATAAATAACTCACAATAACTCTGAATTAATAAATAATCATTAAAGCTCTAAAGCCTTAAAGCTAGATCCAATGCCTCACCATTAATAATAACCTAATTGAAAACTCAATTGTTGTTGATGGGTTTATCCAGTAGATCGATATATGGCTTAGTTCCATCAATTGGAGAAACCTCCATCTGCCCTTGGTGGATTGGTGGAGCAAGCAATTGAGCCGTTTCAACATTATTATTGACAAATTGTGTAGCCTGTGGTGGACCTTGAAGTGATTGTGAAGCAGCAACATTATGTTGGATAACATAAGGAAATAGGTTTGCTCTAGATTGAGGCATCACCATAGGTTGTTGGGGTGGTGCCTGGAAATTCATGTTAACAAAGTTTCTTGTTTCCTGCATCACCATTGGCCTAGGAAAATTGGGCCGCAAAGGGTTGGGAATCATTCCTCTTTGAGAGCTGACATGGCTTGATGAATAAAGATTTCTAATGGCGGGGTTTTCTAGAGTAAAATGAGACTCAAAATGGGCTTTGAGTGCTTGGTAGCTAGGGAAAACAAGGTTGCACAATCTACATCTAAAACCATTTTGGTTGTTTTGGCGAGGGTCTTGTCCAGAGTTGAAAAAACTCGGCTGATAGCTATTGTTAAAAAAATTGCTGATATTCATGGGCATGGTTTTACTTTTAAGAAAATAATTCACACAGAGCAAAGCATGAGTGAGCACTTCAGGCACTCAAATAGATATTTATATATGAAAAAATGTTTACACACATTAATTGCATAAATGAACATTTTAAAATTTAGTTATATTAATAGTAATTTAATTAATGCTTTTTAAGAATATTTAATAAGTTTCTAAATAAGAAAAAAAACCGTATAAAAAGTAAATGCTACGATAAGAAAAATAAATTAAGAAGAAAATATTTATCATGTTAATTTTTATTTTATACATTAAGTGTAAAGAAAAAAAAAGTTAAACATTACTGACATAATAATTTTTTGTATATATTTTTATAAGGGATGGTCAAGTTACTTATAAGGGATGGTCAAGTTAACTCTTTATTAAATAAATTCAATTTAACACTTGTACATTATCAAAATATAAGTAAACACTGTCAATAAGATTACATAACTACAAATGTGAGATTTATTTGAAATTTGACATGTACGATCATTGAATTAATATCAAAATATTCAATTTGAATTAATTTAGTTTGATATTATAAAGTTATTGAAATGAAAAAAAAATAGTTATTGAAAAGGATAACTTTACCAATAATTACTCTCAAAGTAACTTAAATTTTCTCGTTTTTATTTAATAATTAAATTCTTTTTTAAACTCAAATATTGCACTGTTTACTCTTTGACATACGCATGCATGATAAAATCTGTTACTATTCAATTGAACTTACAAACATTTACTTCTTCTTTTTTGAAGATAAGACAAACATTTATTTAATACTTCAAATAATTAAAAAATATTTAATAAGGTGTATTAAATAAATTTAATTAAATAACTTCTTACCATACTTTGTTGTTAATATTCAATCATTTTATACAGAAAATATTAAATGACAAAATACATATATGATATTTTACCAATATATAAGTATTTAATATTTATTTTTAATGAATAAAAATATTACTATTCAATTATTATTCAATTAATATTTACTATAGACACTGTAAGTGGAAAAGGAAGAAATAAATAAATAGTTTATTGAAGTGATAACATCGTTCTATCATGTGCATTGTCACTAATTAAATTTCTAATGCATAATGTCAAGTTTGGAAATATAATATCCTTCAAAAGAATAAAGTTCTTAATTGAGATTCTTTCTTAATTAGTTCCTTTCCCTAATTTCATTATTACATTTCCCTTCATTTTTTGGTGAGTATTTAATATTTTTATAGTTAATGTATCAACTAGTTAATAAAAAATTAAAAAAATATGCAAAATATTCCATATCAATAAGATTTGTCTATAATTATTATAGTTTTTTTTACATGTAAAAATCTAGGATAAATTAGCCAGATTCATGTCTTCTGATATTTTACAATAATAATAATAATAATTCCATTTTATATACTAGTCACATTTTATTTACTTTCTTCCTTTT
>PYAF01002668.1:349320-421633 GCA_007407185.1 Glycine tomentella
TCTCCTACTATTAAAGTATAGAAAACAGAATATTTTACTGTATGTATAAAAAAAATATAACTCAATAAATATTTACTCATTTGGCCCTCATAGTTAAAAAAAAAAAAAAAAAAAACTCTCTTTTTTTAATCTATGTACATACCGATATCCCTTTAGTCCCTTTACACATATCATTTTTATTTTTTTTAGTCTTCATTGAGTAACCTCATTGACCACCTTAATTAAGTGGATTTTTTTTTTTTTTTATCTCAAACACATTGATAGGAACATCATTGATTTAGTAAAGCTATTTGATAAATAAATTACTACTTGAACTGGCAAGTTATTGGTCAAGCCCACAAATCAAGATCAATTATGATATATATTATGAATAAATTTATAGAAGATATACTATTATTAATATTGTATTATTTATATCAAATATTAAAGCTTGACAATTGGCATATTGGTAACTTTAGCATTTATCGAAGTCACATTTTTTTGGATAAATTGTGTACTAAATATTTATTTATTATTATAAAAAAATATAAAAATATATCAACATTAACAACACCTTTAATTCAAGTTAATTAAAATCAACAACAAATGAACCTAGTGATAGTTTGAAAAAAAAGAGAGGAGGAGATGCAATGTACAATTTTCCTAATTAGTTTTAGTTAAAAAAAATATACAAGTTCGGATTAAAAAAAAAGAAGCTATATTATGGTCATTTTTTTCAAATTTTTTCATCCCACTAGAATGCAACTATAATGTCCTCTGAAATTGAAGAGTGGAATTTAAAAACTAAAGTCTAAAATTATATCCATTGATTAAAGTATATATATTGTTACAAATTAAATAGTTGATTTCAACTGTCGTCTCAAATACACTCTATTAAGTAATAAAAGAAAAATACGCTCTAGTAAGTAATAAAAAAATACTCTATTAAGATGTGGAATACGCCAAGAGCAGTAGTTGTCTTGGAAGAAAACATGAAAATTACTGGAACTTCCTTGCAACTTTTATTGGTATAAAAAGTACAAGATTGTAAGGCCAAAATTTTTATTTTTAAAAAATACAAAATGTATTGGGTTAAATTTCAGATACATGTTATATACAAGAAAAAAAAAACACATTGATAGGAACATCATTCACTAGTCTTCCACGCTTCTCGCAAGAGCTCATATCGTACAACCTTGCGGCCTCCCTTAACTAGTGCAAGCTTTTCCTTGGATGAAAGTGATGAGTCATCCATACCAAGAGCAGAAAGTGGTGAATCCAATTCATCAAGTTCATCATCACTGGTATATAACTTTTTGAGCACAAATGACCCACTTAAGAGTGAAGTTTTGGTTCCCACTTCTTGTAGCATGCCCACAACTGAAGAAGCTGGAGGTGGTGCATAGAACGTGGAACCAGCAGAACATGGAAAGCTTGTAATGGCCCCTTCATCATCCTGAATATCCTAAAATAAGAAAATCCAATAATACAATCATTAGGCGGACATAGAATGTAGACATTGCAATAATAAACTCCTGCACCACAGTTCTTATGAGAAATGCTATCAATCCTCTCTCTTATACTCTCTTTTAGACATTCTTTTACTATTCTTCGAAATTTGTTCAAAATTTGGTGGGCCTCACTTCTTATTTAAGAGTTTCTGCCATGATTTTGTAATTTTCATTATTTTTACCAATAGTAACAAAATGTATTAAAAAGAGTGCAATTCATAGTATATTGCTAACACTCCTCTAATATTTATTGCTTATACTTAGACAGAGCCAAAGCATGCTAAAAATTAACCAACCTCGTTGTCCAGGGCGTCATACACAGCATCAGGGATAGGCCCTGGGGAGAATTCATCGGGAACAAAATTGTAGACAACTCGTTTTATTAATGATATACCAAATTTAGGACAAACCTGCAGAATTTTTCACATAATACAAGTTTAGAATTAGTTTCTCAAAAAAAGAAATTAAGAAAAGAAAAGTCAACAGTAAAGAAGTTTGATCGAACCTCTTTTCTCATGGACCCATCTGCAAGCATGTCCAATGGAAGCATCATTAAATCACTTAAAGCATTAAGGAATTGGAAAGGTTTGAAGGATGATTCACATTTGGATTCATTGTTTTCATTGCTAACTTCAAGAGAGTCACTATCATCAATGCTAAATAAATCTGAAAGCCATCTTGACCAGTCACCAATCTGAGTACAGATAATAAAAAGTTACCCAAGAGAACGAACATAAAATATGACATATGTATCCTTCATGCAATTGCAACCAAACTTATTTTATTCGGTAAGGTTGGCTACATGGATGTATCTACGACATTAAGCTCTATCAAGAACCAAGTTTTCAGTTAACCCATTTAGTGGAAGGTCTTACTAGATGTTTTCTCTAAGTTTTCTTAGGTCTTTCTCCACCTTTTTTGATTGAACTAACTTCAATTTGACCACTTTTCTCACTGAAGCCTCTACTGGTCTTCTTCTCACATGATTAAACTAAGCAAGTTTCCATCATCTTCTCTTCAGTTGATGCTATTATAACACTGATACATACATTCATTCCTACTCTCTTTTATTGTGTACACACTCATTTCTGCTACATTCATTTTTTATTTTATTAGCACTTCATAGCCCAAAATGCACTACCTGCATCACTAATTATATAACTAAAAATTTATTCAATTTTGTTTTTGTGCCATCCTTCAACAAATTTACAAGCACAATGTACGGAGTTTGTATAAACAAAACTTGAGAAAGACATGTTATAAGATGAGGAGCTGCCCGGAAAAAAAGAATTCCATGATGCTAAATTAATGCTTATGAATGCATTCAAATTCAAAAGCTTTGAATTTTAAGTGTCTTTCAAAATTTGAATGAGGTTAATGAATCCAAAATATACTCTCGAGCCATCAAATTTATTTTTTCATGATAAACTTTGTAAAATTGAGGGAGAACCCTAATACAGCGGTAAAGTTGTATCTTGGTGACTTGTTGGTCATACATAGGTTTGAATCCGGAAACAGCCTCTTTGCATATACAAGGGTAAGGCTGTGTACAATATCTCTTCCCCTTATCTTCGCACAACGAGGAACCTCTGAACAATGGGGTAGATAGTTTTTTTTAGTAGTTCAGGTAAACTTTGTAAATTGCTATAAATTTTTTCTGACCTAAAAAGAGTTTAAAAAAATTAGAGTTTGTCTCCAATATCCACTCCCTATGTTTCAGTAGCATTTGTTTAAGATTCAACAACTAATAGGATTATGTTTGTTTTTACTTAATTATACTAAAGCATCATAATAGCATTTTTAGTGATAGATCTCAAATTGGGATCTTAGACTACTTTTTGGTAGACCCCATAGTGCCACATAGGATTAAAGATCTCTTCCATTTTTTTCTTTAATGGTAGATCTCATCTTGAAATCTTAGGAAGAGAGAAAAAGAAAGAAAAGTTATTCTTTTTTGAACAATGTGCAGATCTTAAGGGATCTTTTATAAGAACCCATCCTCCATGTTGAAGATCTCTTCAACTCCTTTATTAGGAGATCTAGTGAAGATCATATTTTGAATTCAAAATCTTTGCTCAAGATCTTGCACTAAAGATGCTCTAAAATACTTAAAATATTTGATCAGCAAGTAAACTTTCTCAAAGTCATCCTAATGCATATTGCTGTAGGTGCAATGGAAGTAAGCCTTACAGAGAAAAATATATAAAGATTAAGATTAATATTGTGTTATTTAAAAGAAGAAAGAATGCATAGAACAACTTCAGTTTCATAACTCACAGCATTCTTCAGTTGTGCACCAGCCCCAAAGCCTGATTTTCCAGCTGGAATAGGAAGAACCTTAGAATCACTAATGGGGTCTGATATAGGATCCATGGGCATCTCTTCAGCAGATTCACGAAGAATAGCATTGAACATTGCCACATCAAGTCTACTAACCAACTGCTCCATTACCTACAACCGCAACAACAGTCCTATTTCAATCAGGCTGCATTTTATTTTATTTTTTGTCCTTTTAAGATTGGAACAAATAGCCCATATTATCATTCAGAGAAAACAAGAACATGTACATCTATACAACCTGGAACTTTTCAAGAATAAATCAATGATATAAATAATTCTACATACACAAAATATTGACCAGAAGTAAATAATAAAGAATAAACAGATGAAAAAAGCCTATGTTTCCCTCAACTGTCAAGAATCAAATCAACCCAAAAGCAGGTCCAGAACAGTTTTTATCTCTAACAAGCGGGGTCTCCTCCTAATGAAAGCCTTTGAGCCTAAGCATGGATAAAGAACATCTAATGTAAAAATTCAATTTATATATTATGAAGAATTGACATGGTGAGGATTAAGTCATGACCACGTGTAGGGATGAAAATAGGTCAGATCACTCCACGGGAGACTATGACCTAGCCTACATTAAGCCGAAGCCAGACTAAGCCTTCTTTGGAAATAAACTAGGCTAAGACTTTTATAAAAGTTTATTTGGTTAAAAAGGCCGAATTTTATGTCATTCAAAAAGCCTTTAAGGCCAACCTTTTTTTTTTTGCCAAAAAACCAACCTATTTAGGTATGCTTATATCATATAAACAAGTTACACTCGACTCTTATTAAGTCTAGTCTACCTATTTCTACCTCTATCTGATACTTTTAGTAGTAGTTCTAATTTTCATAGTTTATAGTTTGTTTTACACTTTTACAGAGTTTTTTTCATTGGCCTATTAGTAGATTAGTCTATTTAAAGATAGGTCACACCCAAATAAAGCATTAATATGAAATAGGCTTTTAAGTAGACTAACAGGCAAAACCAAAAAATTTCAAAAAGGCCAGACTATCACTAGACCTAAACAAAAGCCTATGACAGGTAACAGGCTAGGCTTAGCCTTGGATTTTTTTAACATGCTAGTCTTATTTAAATAAAACCTTGTTTAACCTAGCCTATTTCCATTCCACCCCAAATCACATGGTCAAAGAGGGTCTATTCCATGTTAAGAACCAAATCAATCAGAAGCTTAGGATGTCAGGTGTTGGCTGGAAAATGATTACCCCCCCCCCCCCCTCTTCTCTCTCTAACAATACAGTCTATAAAGCCATTTAATCCCATCAGCCTACATAATAAAGTACAAATAGTCAACTATAAAAAAACTAAACAGCACACAATCCAACCCCAAAAAACTAGTCATGGACAGAAACCCATATCGCATATGTTGATTGTCAAAAATAATAGAGAAAAACAAAATGAAGATACTTTAAGGTTTGGAGTAGATAAGCTCTAAAGAGTAAAGACAGCAGTAAGCCTAAGACACCACAATCTTCATAAAGCAATGGCAAAAGTTACTTTAATTTTCTCCTACCTGACAAAAGTTATTGGGGAAAATCCAAGTCCCACATCAGTTAGAGATAGTGCCAAGATAAAGTATATGAGTGAGGGACAACCCTCACCCTATGAGCTAGCTTTTGAGGTTGAATTAGGTCCAACCCCACATTCTAAGATGGTATCAGAGCCTATCCTAGATCCATTAACGGACCACCCACCATATTATCCACGCACCAAGCCCAAAAATGTTAGGCGTGAGAGGGTGTGTCGGGAAAAATTCAAATTCCACATCGGCTAGAGATAGTGTCAAGATAGAGTATATAAGTAGGGAACAATCCTCATCCTATGAGTTAGCTTTTGGGATTGAGTTAGGTCCAAACCCACATTCTAAGAAAAGTGCAGCACTTTCCCCTCATGGTTTCTATTTTTTAGCTTTTAATTTATGTATACTAGCATCTTCACATGAACATCAACACCCTCGCATCCCCTATATAAATTTAGAGAATAAATGATTTTGTTTTTTTTAAACAAATACCCCCTAATCATAACTTCCAACATGTCAAGATAATGTTTATCCATCACTGACAAAGATACCAAGCTATATGTTTTTTCATATTATATAACTACATATACATGTACATCCGTACACATGTATAAAAAGCAGAATGTCATGAAATCCAGCATTGCAATACATTGCATCAAGAAATATCAATGTTAAATTGTACCAGTCTAGCTATCACAAGCAAGCAGCCGCACTCATGCCCTCCAGCTCGAAGAGGGCAAATCCTTTCACATGCATCCTTGAAAGCTCTTTTCCATAAATCAATAGAAAAACTTCCCTGATCTTGATCACCAACATGATATCTTCTCTCATAGGCTTTCCTAGAGCTAGAGCTCTTAGCTGCTGCAGATTGCATATATGGTGTAAGAGTCTGGGGACAACAAACACAAAAATATTAGGAAAAACTACAAGTGGTTCAGTTTCAGATCAAAGTTTACCGAGTGGAGATCAAGATGCAGAAAAATCAGAAGAAATACAAGAAAATGAAGGGTTAGGATTCTACCTGCCACCACACAGACTCAACAATTCGAGAGAATATCCATGCTTCGACCTTTTCCAATGCAACTAAAAATGTTTCTGGATCCTCCCATCTATGAAAATGTTTTTCTGTATTGTCTTTTTCTTCTTTGTGAAGAGTGTTACCAGTTCCATCACATTCACTGTTGATGCATGGACCATCACCAAAGTGTATATTCTCAACTTCTTTGCTCACAATTGCTCTCAGCAATATTAAATTTGAGAACCAAAATGTCAACCTATTCATGATTAACAAGTATGTTAAGAAATGGTACGAAATAAATGAGTGTAATGAAAAGTATCAACAGGTCTTTTTGAAAATGATATTAAATCAATCAAATTTCAGTAGATACAACAATCGAGCCTTGTCCCATTAGTTGGGGTCGGCTACATTAACCAAACAATGCTGTTGTGTTCAAGAAAAGGCCAATTTTTTACATAAGCGAAAAGAATTCTATTTAGTATCTTAGATCAATGCATTCTTAATGATTTTTCATAAAGTTTTCTTCCTTTACCTATTTTAAAATTTTAATTTAGTTCATTTGATCCATTTTCCTTATTGAAGCCTTTGTTGGTCTTCTCCTAACAATACAATGTCACCTTAGATGAGTATCAATCATCTCTTCAAAAGGTGCTTCCCCAACTTTCTCCTACAGTCATTCACAATCTTAACTTTTTTGCATGCTCAAACTTCAATAGACAAGAAAACACTATAGAAGATTCTCAAATCTCCTTGTCAGAAAAGGAAGTTAGTAATATTAGGTTCAGTTTTATTGAAGATTTTTGCTGCGCTTTAGATTCATAAGAAGATCTTCAATTATATGCTCCAGAAATTTTTTATGTTATTTCAGCATAGTTAAAAAATTATGAAATCTAGTTTTATATACCTTGGAACATCATTTCCACATGCCTTAGAAACCAAAACAAATCCCGAGACAGCACTCTGGGCTGCAGTAGCCATTGTAGCTGGGGACCCAACTCTACAAGCATGGAAATAGAATCTAGAAAGGCGCCGAGCAGGTGCATGGACCTTGCTTGATGAGCTACCATGTTCAGCAATAACTGAGTACATTGAAACTTCAAGAGCAGCAGCTTCCCTCAGCTCTTCTTGAAGCATTTCAACTTCAGCCTTCAATTCAGTTTCATTGTTATGAAAGCTTCCATTCACATTAACGTTTTCATGGCAAGCAGTACCAACATGAACATCATTCATAGAATTAATTTCCTCAGCCTGATTATGGGTCTGACTGCTGATGAACAGCCCATAGTTCTCAGCAGATTGTGGAGGAGACTTTACATTTGTCACGTCCTCTGTTTTATCATTCATCAAAATACTTGTTGGATGATCATGTGACTTCTTGTTTAGCAAATGAGTAGTACTATTGAATTTCCCTTTCTTTGTAGAATCATCGTCAGATAAATTATTATCGAGCTCATTTTCTAAAAGTTCATTCGTCATAGTATACTGTTCTTGTCCTTTCCTTCCCTCCTTCGTTTTCTCTTTTTCGCCCATAACTCCAGTTGTAGAAACACCACTAACTTTCTCCAGAGAATCTTTATTAAATCTCCGATCTCTCGTGCCATCTTCTTGAGTCATGCAATCCTCTTGAGTCACCTGAGACTGTAAAGATCTTTCAAAGTTTGGGTTAATACTAGATGAAATGTATGAAGGAGAATATTGTTGAATGCTTTCTCGAATTTCAGAACTTGCATCAGCAAGTTTGACACTTTCCTCGGAAATTTTAGGTAATAAAGGCCTTCGATGGGAAGCATTTCCCACATCTGAGCTCAGAACCGTAGACGAAGAGGGAGATTTGATGCCACTGAATTGTGTGGATGGTTCACCCTCTGTGTTTCCAAGTAAGCTAACAGTAGTACTTTCCGTGGGTAGAACAAATTCTCCATCAGATCCTTCTGTTCCTCTGCTGATTTTGGTGCTGTCTGAAATCAAATGGAGGCAGGCTATTAATATGGAAGAGCAGGACAATTGTGTTTCTGTATAAATTATTATTGGTATAGAGATCAGATAATCAATAGAAAAACTGCATCATCAGTAACGCGTATGCATAGTTTTATCTAGTTCCTTCCTAAATATTTACTTAAAATTCAAAAAGGTTTACCTGTCAACAGATTTGGAGTTCAAATATTTGGACATTTTATGTTGGAGCTAAATTAACAATTAAAAACCAACCTTAAGAGGTAATTGGTATACAATTGTGTTATGAGCATACAAATTTACTACAGTATAATAATGTCATCTCATATCCTGAATATAGTAAGATCAAAAGAACATGAATTGCAGCAGCATACTGCATACCATTGCATGTAGGCAATACTGCAAACCAATGCAAGTATACATACCTTCACAATCATACTGCATACCAATGCATGTATACATACCTTCACAATCATACTGTATACCAATTAACAACTAAACACCATACGCATGTTGATGTATATGATCTGATAATATCCATAAAATGTAAAAAAACAATGCCTTTGAAAAAAGAGTTGATGGTTTGATCTATTTGCATTATGCACAATTAGAAGATAAAAAACTTGAGTACTTTTTATTAGAGAGGCCAAACCTCCAGTAATCTCTGAAGCAGATCTGCTAGTTTGGGAGGTAGTTGAAGGGATGTCATCACTGTCATCATCAGTAAAAGAGGCAATTTCAAGATCGTCGTCATCTTTTAGTGATTGTGATACAGATTCGCTTCCTTCCTTCTCTAGTGACAATTCTTTTGACAAGCTGCTGCTAGGTGATGAGCTGGAACTCTCTACATCAAATGGCTGAATATTAACATAAAGAAATGGCTGTGAAGAAATCCTGGAACTCTTCTTGCAGTTAAACTGAATGCTTAAGGCTTTAGTTTCCTTAATAATTCCAAAATCTGCAAGGTTTATTGTGGCTGATCCCAACAGTTGACTCTTTACTGTCTTGTCATACAAGTAAAACTCTAAGCAGTTCTTCTGGTAACTTTCACGGTGTTTGGCTTTCTTGGATGCTTCTCTACACATAAGAACTGAAAGCCTGAAAGATTCATTAAATTCAATTTTCCCATTGCCAGCAGTGGATGGCAGAGACCCAGAATTTTGATCACCATTTTCCCATTGCAGTAGTACTGATTGAACAGATCTCAGTGATTGTGAAGGGGGCCATGGCTTGATCTCCTGAACATGGATGATGTAGTGAACTTGGATTGAAACACTTTTTCTACTCTTTGATCTTATCCCCAGTACCATCTTCACAAAAAAAACACCACTGCTATTCTTGGCAGCTATGCTGACTCACTCTAAATGATGAAGCCTAAACACAGAACAAAAATTAGACAAAAATGAGATGTTCTAAAACATTCCAGACACATTTACCTAACATAGTTACTAACAAAGAAACAAACAACACATGATGCCAGAAATGACAAAACCAATATAAATTGTGATGCCAATGCACCATGCATTCTTATTGAAGACATATTTGTTAACACCTCAAACGAGAAACAAAAAAGCAGAGTTAGACTAATTCTAATTCTTCTCCTTTTTCTATATTAATAAATAAGAACTCAAATAGAACTTTGACACCAATGAAAAAATATTTTAAGGTAAGAGACAAAAGCTACCGAGTGGAATGATGATGTCAGAAAGAAGAAACCAGATATCCAGATTCTAGAGGAAACAGCTAAATGCATGCAAATGGTAGAAGAAAACCGCCACTTAGAAAAAACTTGATAAAGCTGAGCTCAGCTATAAGCAAAGTGATCAAAAGAAAACAAGTGTTGGAAAATTAAATAATGATTAAGAAATAACCAGAAAATTAACCGAACCAGTTAATTAATGCAATTCAAATCCAGAACGACAGGAGAAAAAAGAAGCTAAACTTCGAATGATATCAACGAAAAAGAGGACCAATTAATTGGGCCCAATAAAACTGATAGACGATGGGGTGGGACCCATTTGAAAAGAAAAATGGAAACGCGAAATTGCTATGAGTAATGGAAGAAGACGAAAGTGATTGTGATTGATTTTTCAATTGATTGGAATGAAAGGGGTCAAAAAGGTTGAAAAACTGAGAGGCTAAGAAAAGGAAAAGTAGAACTGAAGGAAATACCAGAACTGAAAAAGAAAAGCGTGTCCTACGCACAGAGGGACATTTTTTTATAATATTTTTTTTACTTTATTAATTATTTTATCTCATATTTTTTTAATCTCATTTTAAAATATCTTTATGTAAAAATACTATTTGTCGTTTATTTCTATATTTTTCCACCTGTCTAGAAATACTATCTACCCACGTATGTTTTGAATTTTGCCTCTGTCGGGGTTGTTAGGGTGGGTATTCATGTTACATGTTGTTACTTTTTTATGTATATAAATATAAATTTTTCATAATAAAATATGTAAGAGATGTATATAGTGCCGGTTTGTTTTCAATTTAGTTGCGCTAGCACATCATTCAGAAAAAACCGGATCATTCTTCTTCTTAAGGCGGGTTTAGATTTCGGAAAATATAAAAATACCAAACAAACGGATAACTAAGGATAGAATACTGAATTCCATTAAAAAAATATATAACAAAGTAGATGAAAATGACTGTGTTTAGCTTTTTTTATCATTAATGATGCATTGCATGTTCTCACCTGGCTCGTATCTAATATAGTGATGTCTTTTTTTAGGAGACTCGTATATGATTTAATAAGTTAATATAGAAGAGGTTGAGTATCTTTTTTTTTTTTTTTTTAATGAATTAGCGACCAAACAACCTAGACAAATACAATTGAAAACGGTTTTTGACTAGTTTGTATGGGGGGAAGAAGTTAAACCCGTTTAGTCTCCAACTAGTTCATGATCGGTTATCCAACCGGTTCAATTATCAATTATAGAATTATGGTTGAGTCCTCGATAGGATTATTACCAATTTTGAAATCTGTAATTGAAGCTTGAATCCTTGCAGGATTGCGTGAAGACTTGATCGTTTCTTCTGACACAAATAGCTTTTAGGTTGCATGGGAGATTACGAGTATTGGATTTCATGATAGTTTTTTTTTTTTCTTTTTTTATTTATGATGGCTGTAACGAGTAGGATCTCCTAGATTTCATGAAATAACAAACATGCCAGAAAAGGATTCAGGTCCATAATTTGTTTTGAATTTCGAGTATTATTATTCTCTCTGTATGAAGAACTTCATCGTTGTTTAACAGCCATTGCCATACAACTTTATCCAAATGAAAGTTTAAATTCCAGAACCAAACCATGGTGATGTGGTGGTCATTATCACTCATCATTCATTGGTAAACAATCATGAGTTACTAAAATAACACAAAAATTGAGCCAACGAGTAGGCAACAAAATTCATAATCGTTCAGATGATTTCTCCGCATGCACTCATACCTGCTACAACATAAATCTAATGAAAGTATCGATATATAGTCAGAGATCTGAGTCACCTATCTTTCCAAATCAGATGCACCGACTGCCTCATTTCAATTCGTTCTATCCACCAGTACAATTATAAGAAAAACTCATCACAACTACAAAGAAAAATTATAGTGTCAATGCAAACAAGAAAGGAATCATGGTCAAGCATCTTTCCTTGCATTGCTGAAAATCATAACCAAGTCACAATGACAGGTTTAGTAGAGAGAGGGGTTTGGGCATAATGGGTAGGTTACACTTTACAATTGATTTTTGACAAAACACAGTAATGTTGCTTGATCTATGGAACCAACCTCATCTATAGAACCAACCTCAACAAGTGAAAGAAGGCTTTAGAGATTGTTATTATCATCAATATTTAACTGAAATTTTCCCCAAAAAACTCTAGCACAGCATAGGATTGAAATAATAATGTAGTCCAAATTATATTTCACAAATAACTCTTAAATGAAATGTTCACATTCCAGTGAAATCACAACTAAAACATTCCACACAACATTAATCTTGAAGCAAAATACTTCATTAAGAAGTAAGAACTCACTGTTACACAAATCAAAGCTAAGAAGAAAAAACAAAATGGTCATATTAAAACTACAAAAATAATTCTATTTCACATGTAACTTGTGAGAAATACAAGCCTCTAATCATGGGAGACATGACCAGAGTCAAAATGGATTCATTTGACATCATAAAAATATCTAAACAATGGAATGGGAACTAAATTCCATTTTACTCCATCCCATTTCACTACTCACCATCAGATGTCCAAAGACTCCAAACATTAGTAAACCATATAACATGATATGATATTGGGTTTCCATCTATATTGGTTTCCCAAACTACCTTGAATTTAAATCAAAGCTGGTCCTAAACATTCCTTGCTTCCTTGGAAACAATATGGCATTGTAGAGACTGACTTTTCACGAACCTTGTGTTTATGATTTATAAAGACATTTTTTTTTTTTTGTATCTTGAGGCAGCACCTAATATGTTAACCATCTGCAGAAGGCTCGTGCAGTTTAGGTAGCAGCGGGTCCAATTAAATATTAATTAAAAGGGGGCTATATGGCTTGTGAACTGGTGGTATTACTAGAAACAATGGTTTGTCAACTGGTTTGCTGCAAACCCAGATCCTTCTTTCACTCTGCTATAGCTTTGGGGTTTCTTTGGTATTACCATGGCTAAGGAGATGAAATTTCCCAAAGTTATTATTGAAAAAGATTCTAAGGCTACTCAGCATCTAGTGGTTAAAAAGTGTGAAAGGACTCACCATTGCTACAAGATGATCTAGGATATCCGTATGCTTGCTAATGGTTTTGAAGCCATCCAATAATCACCACATAAACGAGAGGATATAGACTTGCTCATCAGGTCAATTCCTAGAGTTGGAACTCCATCAGTTCACTGAGGGGCCTTCATTCCTACTTTGGTTTTTTCATATATAAAAAATGCATTAGGCACCCTAAGCTCGTTACAAATTGACCATCAGCTGGATAATAACATTATAGCCTTTTTAACAAAACAAAATATCAGTTCATTGTAGCTTAAAAGAATTATTAGAGAATAATGCACATTTGAAGAAAAACAAACGCCCTTACCATGTTTGAAGAACACCCAATCATACAAAAATATGTACAAATAAGACTTGCAATCCATAACTTAGAAAAGAACAAGACTAATGCACCTGATCCAAATTCTAAAGATTTTGTCACAGCTCTTATAGAAAAGTCATACCATTCACTTTGTACGTATGAGCAACATTGCACCTGAGACAACATTGGTTGCTTAAACACAATTCTTTAACTGATCTCCTGCCCCTTGGAAGAAAACATAAGAAAGAGCAAAATCAGCAATGAAGATGCCCACAAGAGAAATCACCACAGCTGAGGTTGTTGATTCCCCGACACCTTTAGCTCCTCCTAAAGTTGTAACTCCCCATGCACAACTCACAATAGATATGATAGCACCAAAAACCTGTGACTTGATCATTGCACTAATAATATCCCATGATCTGAGAGCTCGCTGAGCCGAATCCAAGATAATGTTGATGCTCACCCCATAAACACCATCAGCAAGAAGGGCACTAGATGCCATCCCTAATGTAAAACACAACAGGGTCAAAAGGGGCAAAGCAATACAAGTGGCTAACACTCTTGGAGTCACCAGATAATCAACAGGGTCTGAACCAAGAACTCTTAATGTATCAGTTTGCTCAGAAACCTGCATAGTTCCTAACTCAGCTGCAAAAGCACTTCCAATGCGCCCTGCAACCACAATTGCTGTAACCACAGGACTAAGCTCCCTTGAGAAAGCCAGAGCTAAAACCCCACCTACCGATCTATTTAATCCCAACCTGGTGAACTCTCTTACAAATTGAATCGTGAAGGCCATGCCCACAAAAGCCGAAGTTAAAAGACACACTCCAACTGATTTAGGACCAACTCTCTCTAGTTGCTGAAGAGTGTTCCTCCAATGAATCTTTCCCTTTAGAGTCTTGACAACCACCTGCCCTGCCAGGATTAAAACTGATAACCCCTTCCACAAGTACCTTGGAGGCGACCAGTTGCTGAGAAATGTCGGTGACATGCCATTTGGAGCATGGTTTGTGTTCATTTCATCATCCACTGAAAAAGCAGATGGATGATTGTCACCTGTGTTATGAAGCACAAACAACCTATTTGATTTTATGGGGCTGGGAGAGTTATAAATATGAGGTCTCCCATTAAATTCACATTTCCGATCCAGCTGAGAGGGATATGGTGCACAAAATTTCACAGAACCCTTACTCTTCCCATTTGTACTGATGTCTCTGCAATACAATTTTGTTCTATTTCACATTCAATAAACATTAATTTTGAGAAAACAGACATAATCTTATAAAAACCAGGGGGAAAGGGTAAGTATAAACCTGCAAGAGAAACAGAATAGAGGATGACTATACGATGTCGATTGCATGGTGAGATCCTTGACTAACAGACTCTGTTTGAATTTGGGGTCATCCAATCTATAAGAGAGTAATATATTGAACGAAGCATGACATTATCAAACAAGGTATTATTCATACTCATAGTCGGCACTAAATAGTTTTCACTTTTCACAAAGGAAGCTGCCATTTTTTGTGAAAATTAACTAAATATATGCAATGTACATAAAGAAATTTCTCCATAAAGAAATTCTAGAGAAGACTCTGATGTAGAAGAGTCAAATAATCTTACATTCTTATGTACATAAATCAAATTCACTTACCTAGAATGATTCCTTGTGCTCCCCTATAGCAAGAACTGGTTAGAGTCCTGAACCTTTTCTGCCCAGCTGCAACAGATGTGATGCTATTTTAAGTAATATAACGCAAACAATATTACAAATAAATAAATAATAAGCAGCGAATAAATGAATTCAACAATGTTATTCACCTTAATTTTGGTTCTCGTAATTGTTGTGTTGAGTTCTCAACTTTTATTTCCACCCAACGTTGCCAAGTCTGATTCCAAAGAGTTAGAGCTGCAACCAAAATTATTTTCATAAATGCACTTGCAAATTAAAAATAACCAATGATTGTGTCACTGAGCAACACCACTTATGATCTAGATGAGCTAATACAAACTCTTAGGACTTGTACTTGATTAGCAGTCTACTTTTGAACAACTCAGTAAAATTGTTGTTTTTTAGAGTAATAGAAAGGAATCAAGTTCACTTTTTTCACATCATAATAACTATCTGACTCATCCACATAAAATTACAAGGATTCACAAGCTAAACCCTAACATTGATTACACCACTGAGTACGGATCCCAATTGGGAAATGAACTTGGCTTTTCCGCATGAAATTAATAAATTAACAACAAAAAAAACATCCAATTAACTAAAATCAGAACTAGTGAGTTCTATTAATTCGAGAAGATTTTATAAATATCTGTGTAATTTACTCTAAAAGATTTGTACAATGACATTAGCTCAGGCATTTTATCAAATAGGTGGCAGGCAAATACGCAAGTTAGATAAATCACAAGAGCTGCTACAACCCGGCCAGCACAAGTCATCAACTACGATTCAACGTGATATAGGAAGACTCAATCATCGATACAACCTAGAACATGATTGCAAATTGGAACCAACAAAGGGAATGAACTACACAAACCATTCACTAACTAAATGTTAAGTTGTGAATAGCTTCAGGTTAAGAATGAAAATGAGAGAAAGGATTACGCGTGCGTGAGCTAAGAAGAACAATCACCCGAAAAGGTTATCGGCGGGAAGGAAATGCGGACACCCCTGACGGCAGTGTTTGGGATCAAAAATGAGAAACCCCTAACGCACCCAACCAACAAAACGCACAGTTTAGACTTTTCAACTATGGGTTTCGGTTTGGTTGGGCGACATGGATCGGGTCGGGTCAGATTATTTGGGATTATTCAACTGATTTAGAAGGGAAAAAAACTGTTTAAAGATAACCATCATGTTGATAAAAAAAAAAAAGTTCTTTTCTTGAAAAAAATGTTTTTCAATAATTTATATAGTGTAATAGCTTATGTTGTTATTGTTAATTTGTTATTTTTAAAATGTTGATATATTTAATGCTATAGATTTTAGTTTAAAAAATGAAATAATTTTTTCTTCTTCTAATTTTATATTACATTTTTTATTTTTTAAAATATTTTTTCAAATTACTATTTGTATCCATGATTTATTTATCCACGGGCTTTTACACTCAGATAGATCTTTAAAAAAATACCTTATTTTGCGAATTAAATTTATTGGATTCATCTAAAAGGTGACTTCCAAATCAGATTAGTCTGTATAATCACCCTAGTTATTTGTGAAAATATAGCCGAAAAATACATAGTGATCTGCAATCGCAGCTAGCTACATTACGTGACCTTTCCAGGTTGAAATTTTAGCTTAATTAAGACAACAAATTTTATATTATATATCAGCTTTGCTAATTAGTTAAATTCTTCTTGCACTAACTATTACGCATGAGATAGACACTGTTTTATTTGAATAACCTAAGTTAAAATTTGAAAAGTAAGTCTGATGTATGACGGAAAACATAGTGGATCATTGATACTGATAGAAGGATTTGTTGAATTTTGTTTAGTAATATTTAGAATTTCGTCCCCTCTGTATATATTGTTGCGATTACAAGAGTTAAGTATTTGATTCATTTCTCATTCAAAATAATAATAATAATAAATGCATAAACTTCATCAAAAATAAATTATAAGAATATAAGAAAAAATGGAAATTAATTTAATCATCATGCACGTACATGCATGAATCACATTATTCACTGAACTAGAAAAAAGGTACCAATCAAAATGACACTAGAAGCAAGAACAACAACAATGGAAGCGAAAACTAGTTAGGACGACACATGTTGCAAATCAGGCACATATGAAACTACTTGGGACTTTCCTATCACAAGTATTGATCAGCTGGGTAAAGGAAATGGGAATATTGAGGTTGATGCCCATAATGTTTGCTTTCAGGGCAGTGCAAAGGCACACTGCAACTTCAAAGTCATAAAGGCCTTCGATCGCGGAGCAACAATGTGTCTTTGGAGGTAAACCCGTCGTAATGTTCATCCACCCGTTTAGTATACCTGAGCACACGCCTAGTTTAAGCACGTCACGAGGACATCCCTTTGTTGCATTTAACGAAGGAGTAGAAGTAGTAGTAATATTCGTGTTTCTCACGTGTGGACACTTGTCACATCCAGAGACAAGTACAAAGAACATAACAACATTAAGTGCCGCAAAAACACATATTTTGGGAGCCATCTCAATATATTGTTCACCCTCACTAGTAATTAAATAGAAGTAATACTAGTTAAGTACTAGAAGAATGTGCTTTTGAAGAATGAAAAAAGATTACTTATATAGTGCTAAGGAGCCTAAAATTAGAATGGATCTTGGCACACAGATCTTGAGACTTGGTCCATTTTTTTCTGAATTCATGGTGAGTTTGAATGATGGAATTAATCTAGAGAATTACTCAAAGGCTATTTATAGCATTTGCACGTGGAATAGTAAATCTCACTGCAAATGATGAGAATTAACTAAAGAGAGTTAACATTGTGCCTTGTCATAAGATATTTGTTTGTACGACTCTAAGTCCTACCACTAACATTGGCTACCACAACGTTATTTATTTATTTTTGTTTATTAGCATGTATAAAAGTTGAAAGGGGATTATGATCTACTCCAAATAAAGGCAAAGAGTATGTGTATGGATGATCACGTTGTGGATCAATCTAATAAGTTAACATTTTGCATTGGGTGAAAAGTTCAACTTTCCTTAGTCCTTACATGGTAGCATGTGCTTGCTAATATAAAGTTGTCACCATACTTTGGAAAATTATGGAAAAACTTTTAAAATAAAAATGTCTTGGAAATCAGATTTTGGTTAGAAAGTTAGTTATGTATAAGAAAGGTGTAATATCTTATTATGTATGTTCTAAAACGGCTATTTTGAATTGAAATTTAAAAAATTAATAGCTTTAAAATCATTTGTTTTCATCCCTAAAAATAAAATGAGAATATTTTTTAATATTTTATTTATTATTAGTAGTAATTTTTAACATGAGAATTTTTATTGTTGAAGAGAAATTTACTATTATGAAAAAGAGCATTGTTATTTATTTTTATTTTTGCAAAATATTATTTTTTGTCTTTTTAACTCAACTTGAGTTATCCCTATTCCTACATATCTTCATGTGCAATGAAAATGAATCAAACACAATTTTTTTTAGAAAGTATTCGTGTGTTGATATTTTTATCATTTTAAACCTTTTATTTTATTTTATTTTTATCATTAACCAACAAGTAGTTGGTCCAAGTGGTACTAGTCTCATCATCTTAACTAAGGTCTCATATTGGAATCTTGTAAATGAAAAAAAAAAAAAGTGGTTGAGAGAAGAGAATCTCACTAAAAGTGATTATTCAAATTTTTCGACTAAAATTAGTCATTGATAAAGTTAATGAATATTTTATACCAATAACATGGTTAAAAAAAGTGATTATCATTTACTTTTAAATAGCTTTCACAAGAATCAAATTAAAAGTGCACCCAAAATGACCATTGCAAAAACTTCTTATTATATATATTTTATATTTTTTTCATCTTTTAGATTTTAAAAGGCTTTTGTGATAATCAAATTAGAAGTAAATCTGGGTTGATTATGTTAAACCCCTTTTTATAGTTTTTGCAATAATCATATTAGAAGTGCACCTTTTGTAGTTCATGAATTGAATTGAACGTACATCTAAAGTAGTTAACACTAAAGCTTTATTATTATTATTATTATTATTAAAAGAAAAAAATAATTTAAAACTTTAGCACGTACATTCTTTTTGGTTATAAAAAAAAAAAAAAGATTGCAAACATTGAAAACACATGTATAGAAAATTAGAAATACTGCAATAGCAAGCACCATAACATACATCACTAACAAACCAACACTTTTAGTAAAAACGAAAGGTAAACAGAAACAAAACCGATGTGGTGTGAGATGCGCGAAGATGACTTACGTGATGGAGTTGGAATGACTTGTGGGTCTGCAACTAATATCCATTTAATTATGTCTTAATTAATTGTGTAGGATCTCTTAAATCCCATTTCAATGACACCTCGACCTCCGTACTTTGTTAGATTGGAGTCACTAAAATTGGAAAGTGATATGTAATTGTTTCTTATGAGAAAGTAAACATAGTAGACTAGAGTACTTCTCCAATGGCCAATCATGATATAATAAGAAGTGCTTAAATGTTTTTCATGCTTAATTCTTTAGGCAGAGAATTCTACAGTGTCCAGCTTTTGTCTATTTTATCCTTATCTTTTTCCTTTTCTTAAATACTTTTACATCAAATTAAAGGTTGCTAACTTGCTATCTTGTAAGTTCCTTGTTTATAGCGTATGTTATGTTTTTTTTTATTTATTATTATTTGCCTTTTGGCCAATGAAAAATTTTTAAATTTAAGAAACTTGTGCTTTCAATTTTGTTTTTATTTTTATTTTGTTCTTGTAACTTCATACTTGTAAAACGTCTTTAGTTTTAAAATAGACACGCGAAACCAATTCAATGATTCCAACTTTTTTTTCGGCTTTAAATTAATTAAGTAAACTAAACCATGCTACAAAATAACCTTTCTATTATTCCATCTCTTAATCGATTCTTATTGCGAGTTCTTCTTCAATGGATGAAACAGGAGTCATGCAATACTTTTCAAAACCTTTAAAGCTTCATAAATTAGAAACATACAGAACAAAATCATCAACTATCTTTAAAGTAATGATCTCGAAAATTAATAATCCATTCTCAACATTTAAAGCACAACTATAAAAGAAAGTTATAATTTTTTTTATTATTTTTACAGCTTGGGTAGTCGGGTCATATTAGTATATTACTTTGAACTCTCCCACTGACCCATGCCTTTTTTCCTATTAAACTTGAATCTCATCTCAAATGATTTTCACGGTTTAGAAATTTTATTTTAATTTGGTGATCAGAATAGGTAATGGTTTATGAACAAGATTAATTTAAAAGTTAAAAAACATAAATCTATATAAGAAATTTTAAGAAAACAAAAGTTAAATAACTAATATGTCAATTAGCTATAATAACTAAATCATAACTAGTTATGAAAAATTAGTTATATATATCCGATTATATAAATGGGTATATATCCATAACCAGTATATATCCATAGCTACTTGTATACCCAGTTATATAAATGGGTATATATCCAAAACATGGTAGATCATTGATACAGATAGAAGGATTTGTTGAATTTTGTTTTTATAATATTTAGAATTTCTATCCCTCTATATACATTGTTGTGATACGATCAATTAAGCATATGATTCATTTCTCATTCAAATAAATAATAATAATAAATGCATAAATTTCATCAAATCTTAGAGTATGTTTGATAAATTATCTTAGCTTGATCATAACTTGGTTTGATTAGTTATAAGTTGATTTGACTGTAATAAACTTTTTTGACAGACCACTTTTTTTTAGTAATTTCTACTATATTTTTAGATGCTATTTCAATTAATATTTTACTTATAAGTTACTAACTATTTTTTTTTATTCTAATTAATTTACTTGACTTTTTTTCATTTTAGAAATTCTTCTGTTTACCTTGTCATCTTTATGTCATTTTATACCTACTAGTTAAATACCCCTATCTTGTATGGGTATTAATTTTATAATATACAATTTCTTATATTATTATGACTTTTTGTATGTATTTAACCATTATATTTTGATTAATAAAAATATATATTATTATTATGTTGGTATTTAACATAACATTTAATTTATTTTTATTGTAATTATTATAATAAACATTTATGACAAATTAATAAAATCATGATGTATTTGTGTTATTAATTAATTTAAATTAGAAAATATAATTATTTATTAGTTAGAGTATTCTAATCATGATTGGCTACTATAATTAAAATAATTATTTTAAATAAATAAAATATATGTTATTAATATTAATTTTAATTATAATATATAATTATATTATTAATTTAGAATTTTCTAATAATTAATGATTATAAAATATAATTTAGTGAGAATAAATATAATTTTCTAATAAATATATTATAGTAGATAAATTAATTAAATTGTTACCTAATTTCATTAGATATTTTTATTAACTCTAGTAGCTAACTTAATATATAATTTTCAACTTGTAATTTCTAGTTTTTAATGTTTTAATTAACTTATGAGTTAATTTTGCAAATAACTCCCTTAATTAATCTCCTTACAAATAATAAAAATAAACAATAAGATAAAGCTAGGGAAGATGAGAATTAAATTAATCATCAATGCACGTACATGCATGAATCACATTATTCATCTTAGAAAGAAAAAAGGGTGCGGATCAAAACAACATTAGCTAGAAGCAATAACAACAAACGATGGAAGCTTGTAGCTAGGATGACGTAGTGTTGTGAATCCGGCACATATGAAACCATTTGGGACTTTCTTATCGCAAGTGTTGATAAGCTGGGTAAAGGAAATAGGAATATCGAGGTTGACGCCCATAATGTTTGCTTTCAGGGCAGTGCAAAGGCACACTGCAACTTCAAAGTCATAAAGGCCTGCGATCGCAGAGCAACAATGTGTCTTTGGAGGTAGACCCGTCGTAAAGTTCATCCACCCGTTTAAAATACCTGAGCACACGCCTAGTTTGAGCACGTCACGAGGACACCCCGTTGTCTCCTTCGACGACAGAGTAGTAGTAGCACTTGTGTTTGTCACTGGTGGACACTTATCACATCCAGATACAAGTGCAAAGAACACAACAACATTAAGTGCCACAAAAACACGCATTTTGGAAGCCATCCCAATATATTGATCACTCTCACTGGCAATTGAATAAAAATGATCCTAGTTAAGTACTAAAAGAGCGTGTTTGTTTTTTGAAGAGACTAAAAAGTGGCTTTTATAGTGCTAATGAGCCTAAAAATAGATTGTGTCTTAACACAGATCTTGAAACTATCATTTTTAATTTCCTTATTCCATGGTGTGTTTGATTAATCTAGAGAATTACTCAAAGGCTATTTATAACATTTGCACGAGAAATAGTAGATCACAGTGTGCCTTGTCATAAGATATGTTTTGTTTGTATCAGTCTAGGTCCTTCCACTGATATTGGCTACCACTACGTTATTTTTTTTGTTTGCTAGCATGTACAAAAGTTGAACGGGAATAATGATTTACTCCAAACAAAGGCCAACAGTACATGTATGATGATCACGTTGTGGATCAATCTGATAAATTTGACCCGAATAAATAAAATAAAAATATGGTTGAATCAATTTAGCCAGTAATACAAGGTAGAATGATGTTAATTAAACACAATCCAAAATTAGGTCATATGGTAAGTTTGCATGTTTTGGAACTGATTGGGGGGCAATTCGACTCGACCTCATTGTTCTAAAAATCTTATTCTATGAATTTTATTTTATTTTTTATGAATGTAATTTTAAAAATTTAAAAATTTATATATATGCAACCTAAAATTTTCTCTCTAACTATGTTTAACTATAAAATCATTTTTAAGGTTTTAAATTTATACTATCTAATCTAATTATATATATTTATAATCTAAAATTTTCTCTCTGACCGAAAAAAAATACAACTAATCCAACTCATCAAAAACTCAATTTCCTAAGATAATTACCCAAGAGCAAAGACTACAATTTTAGCAAAAACAAAAAATAAAGGACTTCATAAATAAAGCCGGAGAATTGAAATTACTATCATTAGACCATTATTTACTTGCCAAACCAAGTGCCAATGTGCCCATTATCTTCTTTTTTTGGGACTGTGCGTCTATCATTTTAAGACAACATAACAACCTATGTATTTATCATTATTTTCTTATGCCTAAAACATTTTAAATATGGGAATATAAGATAAATATTTTTCTTCCACCACAATCTATTTCATATTCAATGATGAATCAAGATTCAAATCTTGAATCACTTGATTAAAAAATATAAATCACTAGTGTCAATTATTATTAATTTCTTTATTTTTTTTAATAATATACAATAAAAATAAGAAATAGAATCCTAAGTACCTGAATAAATAAAGACATTTTCACACCCCCTATTCAAATTAATTTATTTCATGTAAAACATAATGAAAAAAAAATCTAAAAAACTTAAAACATAAATATTTATTTTAAAATCTAGTTTCAAGCATTGTATTAATTACTTTTGAATGTTAATTTTGTCTATTTTGGATTTGCTTATTGCTATTTGACAGTATTGTTCGGAGACACGTTAGAATTTACTGATCAATAATCATGAGTGCTTCGTGGGAATGATTTTAGTACCATTAAATTCATAAAAACAGTTCTTACCCTAAAAGGACTAGGCCGAGCTACCTTGGATTATCCATAAAAACATTTGGTTACAACTGTATTTATTGTCATTGCAGGTAACAATTTAACTCGAATCCTAACAACTGAATCCAATCTAAATTATCAACCCTTTCCGAGCAAGATCCAGACATAATGAAACACAATTTATCATAGCAATACACAAGTTACCACAATCATATGTACTGAGTAAATAATTTGTCATAATCTGTTTATTAAAGGATCAAATTGAGTTTATAAATCCTTCTTAACTAAAAGAGAAAAGGGAGTATATGCTCAAAGTATAAATTTTTTTACACAATTATCTAATCACAAACCATTGTATATAATAAGTTTAAGTTTGTTGACTTTTAAAATAATTATCTTAAAATAATTTAAACGGTAATTTATGATTGAATATTTGTATAAAATTATTTTACATTATCAATGCATAAACATCATACTCTAACTAAAATGATAAATTTCTCTATAAAAGAAACACTACTGATCTTTAGGTAAAGGATATATGATATGCTGTATAACAAAAGAAAAACGTTGAAAGTTTAATACAATTGACCATGATAAAATTTGTAAGGGAAAAAAATAACAAACATGAAACAAAGAAGGGGAAAAAAAAAACTCCATAATTTTTTTACAGAAATTTAATTTGATACGGACAATTCTAAGAAATGTGTATATGAACAAGAACAAATAAATCTGCACCTGCTCGTACCCTGTCCAAGGCACTAGCTATTCTTAGTTTACTAAACATATTCGAGGGGAAACTCTCTAGAGCACACTATTAGTAGACATTTACCGCAACATAGCCTCTTCAAATATTATACTGCTTGCATATTCAGTGGCTGGAATCCATAGCATTTGATTCATCTGCAGTTATGATGATATCCATTTAGGCCTAAAACCAAATGCATGAGATAGCATATCCACTGTTATGATATGCCAAGTTTTGTTATGTTATAAAATTAAGATTTATAATTTATAATACAATCCAAAGCAAGCTTCCCAAACAAACTGTCGAGAACCAACTTTGCTTAAACTTAAGGGTAAAAGTCCAAGAATGGTTCTATATTTTTCCAACATATATCTTCTCATTTAAGAGGCCATAAGGCTTTACAGTGTAGCAATGCCAAGAACCACTTTTTATCTCAGAAATTTAATTTAATCATGAAAAATGAAGATCATAAGGGTTGAACACTTGCGACCAAGTCAAGAGGCCTACTTTCTTCAAAATCTTAAAGAGAAGGTATGCAGTCACACCTTCGGAAGTTGAGGTTATTACTATTACCTTAGTCACAGATTCATGAATTTTACATTCATAACAAAAATGTTGACAGGAAATTTTTTATAATTATAATAGTGTTTCACAATTCTATAGATTGATGAGGATGTAAATCATAGAATCAGTACAGTGCGAATGAAATGGCGGAGTATATCTGAATGGTTGTATGACCGCAAAACTCCTCTTAAGCTAAAAGGAAAATTTTATAGAACAATTGTAAAACATGTAACGTTATATGGAGCTGAATATTGGTCAACACATAGACAACATGAGCATGAAATAGGGGTAGCAGAAATGACGATGTTAAGGTGCATGTGTGGTTATACGAAGATGGATAAGATAAGAAATGAAGATATTCGACAAAAAGTAACAGTAATACCGATGAGTGAAAAGATGAGGAAATATAGATTAAGGTGGTTTGGGCATGTAATGCGACAACCCTTGGATGCTCCCGTAAAAACAAAAGTTTGTTACCAAGCGCTTGACACAGAGAGATAGAGGTAAACCGAAACTTACCTGCGGAAAGGTAGTTAAACAAGACTTAATGGAGTGAGATATAGATTGACAGATGGTATGTTTTAGGACGGAATAGAGAAAGCTATAAACTTGGTGGAGGATTAGACTCGTTGTTATCTCTATGTTCCAAATTATCCATTTAGTCATTTTTCTCTTCATCTCTCCCCTCCTTTCATCCTCCTTTTTTTTCAACCTCCTAGTATCTATCATTGGATTCATATACCACCGTCCCAATTAACTTGGATTAAAGGTGATGTTGATGTTGAATAGTGTTTCACAATTAGCCTAAGTTTTTACAAGAAAGTGAGTCTGTTTCAATGTATAGACTATAGAGAATGAACTCAGGTAAGGTGCTGGATTACTAAATAGAAATTACCAAAACCTCAACAAAAGATGAATATTTGATTAAAATCACGTCTAAAATGTAATTATAAGAGACATCATCATCCAGCTGCTTGTGTAAACTAAACCAAATTGATTAAATGAATATATAGATGTACTGAACCTACCTTAATTAACCTCAGAAAGGGGCCTCAAGTGATTCTTCCCAGACATCTCCACTGGCATTTGACATATCTTCACCATCTTCTTCCATGGAAAGCCTAATATACTCTCTATGTGCAAAACGATCCCACTCTGTCAAATTTGGATCCTCACGTTCCTAAACAAAATACCCTTGTTGTAATCAGAATTTACTAACATTACTAAGCCTTTATTGTTAGAGATATAGGATCTCAATCTTATTTTTACCTGACGTATGAGAAATGGATCACGAGTCTCAAAAGCAATAAACTTGTTGAGATTGAAAAGAATATTGAAAACATTTCCAGAAAGTTTACTGCCTTTAACATCTCGTAATGTGATATATCCCTCATTCTGCAAACGTAGGACAGTTACCACTTGCTATACTGCAGAGGAATGAAACAAAAACAAGTAAACGAATCAAGATGCAAGAACAAGAACAAAGAAAAACCTCTGGTCCAATCATATCCACAATCTGACACAATATATCTTCAAACAGCACAGGCTCTTGGGCCATGCACTCCATCCGATGCAACTGCTCCTCATAAAAGAACTGCATTTCATTAGGTGTCAGCACTCCATTTCCATCCAAATCAATGCATTTGAACCTACAATATTTTTTTTCAAAAATGTTTGAGTTTCTATTAAATGCAGCAAATCAAATTCTGAATTTGCTACGGAAATACTGAATTTACAATCTAGAAACATATTGAACCCTCCAAAAACTTTGACTAAGCAGCAAGCTCCAATAATCTTAGAACAAAAAGTTAAATTAGGCATAACGTGCGCAAATGAGATGTTGATTAAATTAAAGAACATCACCAAATGTGTAAATTGCTACAAATGATGACGTGCTTATTAAGCATCAAGAAATGCTGGCAACATAATCTACTATTAGTTGAAATTTATTAAGATTTATGAAACTATGTGTGCGGCTAATTAATCAGGGCATCAGCATGCTTCAACAAAGAAACCATTACAGTTCTACAACTGAAGGCCCAAGAAACTGAGCCCATATTTCCAAACCGGAAACAATAGAGGGAAATAGTTATAGAGAGCGAGGAGTGGTCAGATATATGTAGAGAGGAGAGAGTATAGGGTCATGCGTAAGAAATTGATGGTTTTGGGAGCCAAGGGATATTCTCTGGCTTGAGAGATCTTGTTAACCTCTTCTTGTTTCTTCCTCATTACTTCCGTGCAGAAATAGAGTTTTTATGTTTTACTCAAGAGTTTCTATCAATTGATGCTTCCATTGAGAGCCAATTGACATAGAATAAGTGTATTAAAATAACAGAAAATAATTTGCATTCATTTGTAATCCAAACTGTCATATATCAGTCAAGATGTATTATTTTCTATTGCTGCTAAAAGGATCTTCAGTATTTAAGAAGGGTAGGAAGTATAAGTATACCAGTATTCGAGACTAGGTTCAGATGACTTATCTTCCTCAGCAAGTATAAAATAAACAAAATCTTCATAGTTCATCTTCCCTTCAATTTTACTGGTAAATTTCCTTGGAACCTGGCAAATTTAAAGCAGACATAAGAAAAATATATTAAAATACGTCGGAACTGAAGAGTTGATTGATTTACGTAATCAATTTCCTTGTTTTGAAGTCATTATTTTGGGGGGGGGGGGGATTTTGAAAAACAAATTCCACATTTGGGATACTTTAAAAATGAATAGAACTCGTTTCATTTAAGTAATTTACTTTATTACCCTAGAGTATACAGAGTGGGACTAAACTAGTAAGGGAAAAATTATCAATTCAAATAATTTAAACTAAAATCAAAATCAAAACCAACCAAATTTCAGTGGATTTTTAAATACATATAACTTAAATAAAATAAAAAAGGATTTTAAAAATCTAATCGATTTACGACTTTCCAAATAAAGAAATTTATTTATAAATCAAATCAATTCATCAAATTTGTTGTTTCAAACACACTAACACTAACAATTTTCAGTATGAGGCTTGCTATAGCCATACACAGTAGAACAGAGCTGAACTAGGCACATTGTCAAAGATGTAAAATACCAACAGACCTGGGAAAAAATTCTATCAACAATCCGATAGGTAAGAGAATGGTTCCCATATTTAATAAGGTTCTCTCTATCAATGAAAAAGTCATGATCCGTGTCGAGCTCCCAAAATTTGCAGTAAATGACATAAAAATGCTCATACGAGAAGTACCTGAAATTCCGTGAGATAATTAATGAAGCAAATACAAAGACAAGAAAATTTAAATTCTACAGAGAGAACTAAATTGAAAATGAAAGCCAATCATGGATTTGCAACAACTTTGGGATCCAATTACTCAAGACTGAACATCAACCAAGCACAACAAGAAGAATAAAGGAAGTGGCCCACATATTAGAGCTGTGTTAGAGTAGTTACTGTTCTGTTATCCAGTTCAAATAATAGTTGTTGAGTCAGCTCAGTTAGATGGTTAGATTTCTGTCTTATATATATATATTTTCAGGTCTAGCTGACAGAGAAAAACAATAACAATCAGATTCAGAATTCGGGGAATCCCCATTTTCTCCCAGCCTTCTTTTCTGACCTTGAATTCTATCAAGCTAGGTTCTTGATTTCTCTCTGGTGTTTTGCTTGTCGACGAGGTTTTAAGAATGTTTTGAACCCTATAATTAAGGAAAAGAATTTGGGTGATGGATTCTGGGAGAGTTCGATTGCTAATTAGCATGATTAAACATTCCTGTATTATTCACCCAGCAGTTCATATATATAGAAGCATAAGCCAAACATAATTGATTCTATTAGGATGACCAAATATCCACTTGTTATTCCTCCAGCAGTTGGTATAAATTGAGATTTGAGGCATCAGCTTGTTCTTCAACCTGAAATGTTTCTATATTTTCTATCTCTAACTCTTCCAAACTTCTCTTTAAATCTAATTAAAAGTAAAAACAAGAAATGAAAACAGAAAAAATTTTCTTAAAAGTAAACAGAACCTTAAATTTAATTTGTTCTCAAGTTTTTAGCTAGCCTTTCACAATACAAGGGTAGAAAAAAAAAACAATTCAGTTGAATTCAATAATGGCACGGAGCAAGATCATCATTTTCTCAAGGCAAGGGCATTATTCTATACTCTATAGGAGTTCATGTGAACAAACAACAGAAGGAAATTTCCAGGACAAGGGCATGCTTTCAATAGAAAATCTAGCGATTTTCAGCTAAAAAGCCTTTACCTCAGTACTTTGTTAATATCCTCTTCCTCATCTACATGTAGCATTGCATCAATTAGGTTCCCGCGTTTCAATTCCCTCAGTGTAAGTCGGCCATTTCCTGATCTATTCATGTAGTAAAATATTCTGTGTATGACAGTCTCAGCTGTTTAAGAACAAAACATGAGCAGTGAGAAAAGAGAAATAAGCTGATAACATTTTTGATAACAAATGTAGAAAATGAATAAATACAAGAATGTTATAAAAAATAAATTCTTGAGTTGAACCTCAGTAAGACAAAAACTCCAGAGACATTACATGTCTAACATGGAAATTCAATTGTGCTAATTATATTACAATGACAACCAACTCAGACTAAAAGACTCTAAAGTTGAAATCCCAAATATAAACCCTAATCCCAAATCATAACTATGTTATTACTTTTTTTTTGGTTTCCCATATCCTCCCACTAGGCAGGTGAGAGACTAATTTCCCAGGGTACATCAAGTTTCAAAGCAAGGAGACCAACACATAATGGTACATTATAACTTTATATAAATACCATACCCTCATAATGACTTAAGTAGTGGACATAATAACCAAAAAAATTTTAAAAGAATAGAAAAAAAATTCAGACCTAAAAGAGACATCATGTATCTGTAAATAATATTTTTGTTTATACATAAAGTATCATTGAACTGCATTATTAATGTGTTAAAATAAGATGAGTTTTATGTCATATTAGTGAGCCACAGGCCAGACTTATACTGATATAATCCTGCAACCGTAGTTTATGTTTGAACTTTTAATATATATACAGACACGGAAAGCCTAATCTTTCAAATTAATCAGTGATACCATCTACTACTCTAGTTCATTTTCTATCCATCTTTTTCCCCTTCTAGATGTTAGCTAAAGCTGGTTTTTCTCAAAGGAACCCAAGCCACCATCAGCTGCAGAGAAAAAAAATAAATAAATAACAAAAAAAAAATGGCAATCTCTTTAAAGAGGTCAAATACCCTCTCCTTCGGCTGTACAAGGTGGATAATGGCCTGATTCAAAACAGAAAAGTTACAAACATCGTACACATTAGGACAACATGGTGTTTTAGGTTTAGTCCAGGATTTGTTTATTTTCTGTTCTGTTTTTCAAGATATTGGACAAAATTCAGATTGGTTAGTAGTGAATTGGTATTTGATGTTGAGTTGTTGATTTCTTGATGTGAGGATGCTGCTTTGTTCTTTATGTGAATTTTAGTGCTCTGGAATGATGTATTGGTATTTTTACTGAGATTTCCAATTCCAAATGAGGAAAAAGAATGCACCCCATCAAGGCTATTTTACAAATAGAATGTCAGACAGCCCACATTATATCATGCCCACTCCAGAAAAAAAGAGTGGGAAAAACAGAAAAAACTAAAGGACATCATATCTTGATTGGAAAGTCACATTCCCAGACGTTCACTAAGAAATTAGCTGCAAAACAACGTACTAATAACAGACATTCCAACCTTGCCTATCAGAATTAAATGCCCTCCAAAAAAATTAGGTGACACTAGTGACCAGAATATCTACTGTTTTACCTAAAACAATTTTTAAGAAATAAAGACACTCAATACGCAACTATTTATTTAATTAATATGACCATACCATATCTTTCCTGAAATTCAGGCGTGCTTTGCAAAAACTCCAATCCAGGATGAGTAGACAATAGTTCCCTCAGGACAGGTTTGAAATCATCCTACAACCAAAATAGAAAATTTGAATATCTATTTTAAAAGCCCTTTGTATATTCATGTTGAGAGATGAAAAATAGCAAAAACACTTGGGACAGGAGTACATATATGACGTATGGCAGCTTATAAAACAAAACAAACCTGTACAAGGTATGTTTGATATGGTTGCTTCAGTATGGTATATATTTGTGTGGGTAAATCCATAGCTAACATATTGCCCCGAATCCAATAGTCTATAAATTGATCTCTACAATATATGTTAAGAAATAGAGACAATAGTTCAATAGGCAGTAATGCAAATACCAAATGTACTCAAACAACTACATGGTAAATTTTGATATCGAATCAGTTGACATTCCATTTCTCTAGGAAAGCCAGACACGGTCCATTAAGAATTAAGATAAAAGACATTTTACACAAACAATAAGAATCATAGTAAATATAATAGTGCAGAAGTGAGGGTGATATCCATCCCAGCTACATGTTGAAATTTGAAAATAATAATGATAATCATCTAAAAACAAACAAAAAAAATAACTAAAAATGAAAAACCTTGAACAAGTATCAAAAGATCTTATAAGCATTCAACTTTATGCCCAAATGATACTTAGTAAGCAAGCAATTTTACTCTTTAATATACTTATGCATACGGAACTAGTCAGGGGTAAGAAATAAAAAACACTGACTAAGCCACTATCAAATGACTCATAGAAGCACAATAAACTTCAGTCTCAAGAACAAATTAACAACTGCATTTTACACTCCTCCAGCCAAGGTAGTCAAACTCAAGATACTCAGGAAGGGGAAACAGAATCCAAATAACAAAAAGCATAAAATTCATACATATGCATCAAATAGCATATATAAGAGAGAAATACCTTTATAACAAACATACAATACTTAATTAAGTCTAAATTTATAATCATAAGCATAAGAAAGTCAATAAATAAAGTCATACAGAACTCATAACTCAGTCATAAGTCACAAACAAAACAACTTAAGCTGTAAGTGCCTACTGCAGTACTGCCTACTCCTAGTACAAAACACCAAGCACTTAAATACTCCACCAAGCATCCCATACTACTCGATGTGAGACTTAGACACATTATCCCAAGTTCCTAATCCTATATAGACCCAACCCTCAAGGAGTATAACTCATTCATCCAGAAAGTAAACAACTTTCAAAATCTCATTCTGTCTGCAAACATCTAGCAGCTCTATTTTTCAAAAACTCAAATCTATGATATGTAAAAAAAAGTAATATATATGATAGATTCAGAGTTAAAACTTCAAAATGCTTCATCTGATGCAATAATCTATTTAAATGAAATGATCCAATAAGAAATTTGGTACCTTGTTATGGATCCAGTAAAATTGACATCAATCTTTTTGAAAAGAGCAGTGGAGAAAAATGAGGGAAGTTTGCAGAGCTCTTTTGTAACAGACTTAAATTCTGCAAATCAGAATACAGATTAACAACAAATTTTGAAAAGATAACTGGACTTTCTGCAGATAAAACTATCATAATTGAGAATATAGAACTAATTAAGTCATAAACACAATTGTCTCAGTGGGAATTGCTCACCAAGTAATTGTAGACCATCCAAATGACCATAAAATCGACTATCAATTTGATAAACGAAATGCTCTTTCATTTCACTTGGAGGTGGACGACCATTTTTGAAGTAGAACTGCAAGCATAAAAGTAATGCTAATACTGTAAAACAAGGAATTAATTCTTCGTAAATATAACCAAAAAAAAAAGTATAGAGAAAAAAATAAAGAATCAGTTAAGACAATAAAAAAAATACCTGCGGAATGACCTCCCTCTCCCTTACAGGTTCACTGGCTAATTTTAGTGGAGATCCTAATGAAGGACTATTTCTCTGTTTTGTGGTACGTGGAGAACCAGATGAGCTGCGTGGTGAAAGTGGTGGTGTACTCCCAGCAGGAAACAAGGAAGGTAGAGAGTTGATTGACAGAGCATTTGTATTTGTTGAGTTCTCAAGTGCACTCAAAGGAGCTCCTGCCTTTACATCAGTAAGCAATGACTTAACCTGTTTTCATAATGCATGATGCATCAATGAAAAAATTAACCAGATATAGATGAAAGGAACATACAAAAAATACACCAAGAAGAATTTTAAAAAATAAGGGTGATGTTTTGGAGATGACAATTCAAAAATTGAATAGAATATCTCAAGTACTATTACTGCAAAACATAGGAAGTCTATAGTCTATATAGCCTCGCTATTAAGTTTACACTATTAATAAGAAGCTTATTCCTTTTTTATGGTTATTTAAGTTTCATGACAACCATTTAATGCATCTAAAATAAAATGCCCTATTAATACTTAATCCAGGCCTTGTTTGAATCATGTGAGACTTCAACCACTTCCACCATAATGCATAAGAATATTTAACAAAGGAAGCAAGGAGCAGGGAAAACAAAAGGCATATTCATCCCAGTCATGAAAGGCTGGAAAATAACATAGAATTGTTTGCTTTATTAAATAAGCATGAAGGACAAAATTCCCCTTAATACTTAATCCATGCCAGGCCAGGCCAATCATTGATTTTCAGATAGCACAGAAGACCCAACAAAACAGAACCGGATTAAAACAGAGAAGAGCTTGGACATGACAGAGAATAGCTCTGGACCCAGCAGAATCAGGCAGTAGTTTTGGGGGAGGGTTGTGTGAGGTTGAAAATGAATACAAGCAATTGTTTTTTCTCAGTTCTCTTAGTGTTAGGGTTAGTGAGCACTTGGTTTGTGAGCATTCGGTTTACGGGCTTAGGTTTGTAGAATCCCAAAACGCGCAAAACACTTTTAAACCTGACATGTCAAGCACATAAAAAAAAACTCTACAAATCAAGTTTACGATTCTGTGGGCCAATTCTACAATTCTACAGATTTTCAATACTAAGGTCATGTCATGAACTTGCCCAGGCACCGCAGAAGCATAAAATCGTATGTTTCTATGACTCAGCGTGCGATTTTAACTACTATGAGCATAAGATCTGTATAATTCCTAAACTAGAACCCCTCTATCAGATGGTGATTAAAATGAACACAAGATAACAGTTGTTTGTCTACTGTCATAACTGTTATTCAAGACATTGGAGACTACCTTTTCTATGGTTGGGTCATTGGAATCTTAAAGTTCCATCAAGACATGGAGCAGGAGATGGAAAGGGTCCTTTATTGTGTTTAAATTATAAAAGCATAACTGGATAGTACTGTTTCAACTTTCGAGATCATAGAATCAGAAATCTCTGCCAAGTGGCAATGAACTCAAGGTTAGTATGGTACCCGACAAAGCTACTTCATAAGGAAGAAAAGGAGTGCTCAAGCAACAAGTTATTCACAAAAGAGCATCTACAAAAGAGAAGTGAATACAAATGATGTTTTAATTACAATCAAGTAGCTCAGGGGATTCACAGTCTCCAGCAAGATAGAAACACACTTAATTATTATTCAAAGGCTTAATTTTACTATTTACAGAAGTTTTCTTCTTTAACAGTTGTTTTAGGTTATTAATTATTAATATCTCCAGTCACATTCTAGTTCAATTCTGAAAACTGAAACCCCCATGTAACAAAAGAAAAACACTCTCAATTTGGGGGTTAAAAACTCTACACATCTCTCTCTCTCTCTCTCTCTCTCTCTCTCTCTCTCTCTGCACCATGCGCACTAGTCAAGTGAATAGCCAAAATCATTCATTCATAGAAAAGCATAAGTGGTTCAGTTCAAATGAACTAACTACGTATGTAGTGTGTACCAGGCGACAAGTATCTGGAAGCGAAAGCCACTGTGTGAATAGCTCCTCAACAACGTAAGGACTCGATTTCAGTGCAAAAGGAGACAACTCCGGAAGCTGCAACAAATCTGGGTCCAAAGACACCAACTTCTCAGTTTCCTCCGCATCCATCACAACAATACAATTCCACCTCTCATGCACTCAACAACCCTAATTCAATCAGAAATTCCACAACCCCCACCAAAAACCCTAAACCCCACTTTTTCAACAATCACTACGATTCCTCCCCCTACCCTTCTTCTAGCACTTGGGTCAGCAAAATCCAGTAACCAAGTCAGCAACTTTCAGCCATAAACAATCATGGGTACTGGAGAACAACAACACAGAGGGTCCCGTGGCGTCTCTTCATCCAAACGCGTGTAGAAAACTAACACGCCCCAGAATTGAAAATTCCAGGGAACTTGAATGCAGAGGAAGAAAAAATGGTTTTGGTGAGAATCAGAGAAGAAAAAATATGAAAAGGAGGAAAAAATTGGAGTGTGAAATAGAGGGGAAATGGAAAATCAAGAGGGGGGGAAATAAGAGAAGAAAACCCTTGTTTGGTTTGAGGTTTGAAAAAAGGAGAGAGGAAGAGAAGAACGAAAACAAAAACAAAACGGTAGTGAAGTGATGAATGAGAAAACAAAAGAAAAGAGGTAAAATTATGAAACAGGAGAGAGAAAGATAGAGAGCTGTATTTATCTGTGTGTCCGTGTGCTGACAGTGCTGTGCTGTGCTGTGAGTAGGGAGAAGTGAGCGAGTCATTATCTTTTACACTGGAAGAATACTTTTGAATTTTTTCGGGTGGGAAAAATAGAGAAAACTATTTTTTTCAGTTTTAGTTTAGGGAGGGTTTTGTCTAATGATATGAGAAAACGATTTCTTAAGATGGTTTATTGATAACATAAAATAAATACATATTTATATTTTCATTTTGAATTGTAAAAATAAAATTTAATATAACAATTTAGTTATAAATAAGGTGTTGGCTGTCTGATTTGATTTATTTTTTATCAAAAAATTATATGAACTGAACAAAAAAATAATATGTGATTCGGATTGAATTTATTATCAAATTCAAATCAAATTAAATCAAACCAATTTTGAGCGATTTAGTTTGATCAATTTTTGTGATTTTTACTAATATTTTTTATTGAAATTTATATATATTTTTCATCTTTTTAGCAATCTACAAAAATTGTTAATATACTAAATATTTTAAATAAAAAGCTTCCAAATTTTCATTCATTTTAAATCAAACATATTTTAAAAAAGTCACACGAAAAAAAGTAATATACACAAGTGTAAATTTTATATTCATAATACTATAAAATATTTTGAAACTCAATTAATATACATATAAAATATATAATACTAAAGTGGTATATAAGTGTTTGATTTGGTTCATTGAGATTCAATTTAGAAACACAAACCTTAATCTAAACCAAATCAAACCATTTGAGCATAAAATCATCTGAATAAATTAAAAAATTATCAATTTGGTATGAATTTTGATTATGACCGATTTTTAATTTTTATTTTAAATCGATTTGAATTTTAATATATCTAATTATAACTAATATATAATGATATTTAGATATAATTTAAATATTTTTAATATTATTCTTTAATTAAAGTTATAATTCATCTCCATTAAAACTATAATAAAAATTTATTTTAAAGGTTGATACTTGTTATCGAAGAAAAACTTTTGCTTTTATCATAGAATAGTATTAAAAATGTTTAAAGAATTATACTTTAAGTTTTGTCTCTTAATACATTGCAATTCCAAGGAGTTGCATGAAAAAAAAAAACAAGTACTTGCTTTGACCCTCTTTAATTGGCATTTTAAAATAAACATTTTATATCGGTCTATATTTATAAAAAAAAACGTTAAAACCTTTAATTATTTTTTACACTTGTCTCTTTATTGTAAGGTCAAATAATAAATTAATAAAAAGTTCATAGTCAAAGTTAAACAATTAAAAAATAAGGTTAAAAGTTAAAGTGAAATTATCTTTTACATATCTCACTATACATGCATGCTTTAAATATTTTAATGCATTAATAATTAATAATAAACATAATGACCATTTTATTTTGTTATGGTTTATAAACTAATTTTGTTTGTGGTACAAGAGTGTCACTAGTTTAAAATAATTTTATACAGAGAAAAAATAAAACACGAATTCTAGATCATTTATCTATATATAAATACAGCAAATTTTATGTTAGTGCATCAATCCTATAGATTAATGTCTTTTTTTTTGTTAGATAATTGTATGTAGCTATGGTAGTTCAAAAGAATTTTACAAACAAAAGAAAATTAAACACAAATTATTCTACTAAATAAATCATTTTTCACATATAAACATAATAAAACCTTAGATGTTTATATTAACCCTTTGACTTAATGTCTTCTTATTTATTTGATAAATGATACAATATACGATTAGCTACTATATTTTATCTTAATATTATGCTTGGTGAGTTAATACATGATGATAATAAGATAATTCTATCACCTTGTCATATTGCATTAACCAATTAATTTTTTTTATAATGAAGGTTGGGTTTTATCAATAAGACGGGATTAAGAAATATTTTGTTCTCTCCTTCTCTCCACTCCATTTTTTTTTTCTCCTTAAGCGTTCTGTTTACACCCTCATCGACACTCTTTTCGCTTTTCATTTTTCAATGGCAACTCACGAATCACGATTCAAGTTATGATCGCATCTCCATTCTTCAGTGAAATGGTATATCAAGAAATTTAAAATTTAAAATAAACAAGTATACTGATTTATATCTCTTAATTTATGTAAAATTTGACTTTTAAAAATTATAAAATATATAAAATAAGAAAATAAGAGTACATATACCCTTCATTTGAATTATCATACCTTGCACTCTTAATCCACTTGAAGTTAGATAGATGCACATTTAATTCTTCGCTTTGCATTTTTATTTTATTTTAAATGAAAGAAAAAAGAAAAAAAAAGTTGACTTATCTTCCCGCTTATTTAATTAGATATAGAAAAGTGAATAAAAAAGCTTCATCATATATAATGACACATATACCCTTTTACCTTTTATTTTATGTTTCTAAGTAAATTATATTATTATATTATCTAAAAAAAGTCTTCTCATTTGATTAGGAAATATAGATTATTATCTATGTCTCACTACTCTTCCATTTTTATTGACTCATGAGAGGAGAAAATTATGCATAAAATATAATGCATTGTATTTCTTTATTAACTACTATATTTTTCATATATTAATCAAACTATTAAAAAAATCATATTTTTCTCTCTTGGAGTTTTCTTCTTATTGCTAACTTTTTTGATTTTAGACAAAGATATTTTCTAAGAGCATATCTTCAATGGAAGATGCTTACTGAGTTTCTTAGTTTAACAACTCGTTTCTTAGGAGTTCTTTTGCATTGGAGCATAATGACATGGCGAAACGGTTTTGTCAAAAATGGAGTGCATTCTTTATATAAGGAACTGAAACTTATGAATAAAATATTATTCTCCTCATCAACTACCCATAAAAAAAGGGAAAATACCAAACCAGAGGTTGCGCGTATGGAGGAAGAGACTGACATGGCGGAGACGACGGAGATGGAAGAAGAGGTTGCACGCATGGGGTGGTGCTGATGGAGCTTCTAACGAGGAAGGCCGGCACGGTGGTGGCGCGAGGTGGAGTCCGTGCGAGGTGGAGGTTGCACGAGGAGGCTGGCACGCGCGAAGGAGGAGGCCAGCGCGAGGAAGACGAAGCTCAGTGCAGTGGGAGAAAGAAGAGAGAAAGAAGGGAAAGAAAGCTATTGTGGAAGACAAAGAGAAAAGTGGAGAATGTGAATGAAGGATCTCAAACCTTTGCTTTTTTGGGTTTCAAAACTTTGAAGAGTTAAATTTTTAAAAATAAAAAAGTATAGAGAGTAAATATAAATGAAATTATTCACACTTTTGGTTCTTTTTTGCACTTCCATTAAGCCATATTTTATTTGCTCCAACGTTGTCATTTTTCTTCAATCATTCATATTTTTTATTTTTATTTATAAAAATTAAAAAATGTTAAGTTTTATTAAAAAAAATATGTATTTTTTTTAATTTCTTATAATTTCTTGCATTGGATTAAAATATTGAATAATTTTTTAAGAGTAACATAACATTGTAGGAATCATAAAAAATATTATAAAGATCAAAAAAATTGTTTAAAAAACCTAAATAAATAATGCTTAATAATACTTTATAATGGTTTATAGTTTATACTCCTATGTCCTACCTACTTTTCTTTCGATTCCAACACTTGGTTCAAACTTTCATGCAGTCAACCAAGTAGCATTGATTGTTATGCATTAGATGGCATAGAGTTATTACATGCACAAAAGTTTAGGGTCTGATTGTTTGTCATTGTAACTTTGTATCTGCAAAATGAAAATTGTCATTTTCTTTGGTCGTGCTTCGTAAATCATATGTTGATCTTACATTTGGAATTTGTGTTGTGCCGAGATAAGAGATAACCAAACATACGCGTTTGAATGACAATTGGCAGTTTTGCATAATTGAATTTATATAATTGATTTTATTCAAAATTAATATTACAATAAAGTTATAACTAACAAACCATTGATTTGAATAATAATAGATTTAATCTTCTATCTCATGTTAGAAAATTATAAAGAAAAAATGTAATTAAAAATCAATCAAATTTCTTAATAAAGATTAGTCATCTTCAAAAAAACTAATGAATAATTCACATAAATATTATAATGACAAATAACAACTGTTTTATATTTAAAAACTTGGCTTAGTTATACTTTTTTCCCCCAAAGTTTTATAATATTACAAATTTTATCACCAATTTTGTTCTCACATAGAAAAACCATCACAATTAAGAAATTCTGTGGCAAATTTTATTTTAAGCGGTCACAATTAAGATAATTTTGTATATTTTTATATTAAATGTGGCAAAAAAAATTACATGAGGACAAAATTTGTGATTTTTTTTAAAGGGCACAATTCACAACATTATGAAAAAGCGCAATTAAATCTTACAGTTTTTGTTCCCCATGCATTGTAATTGTGTAAGTTCAAACTCTCCAATTCCAATTGAGCAAATTGAGTTCTATACATATTACAATTATACGATTTTGATTAATCCATCAAATTTTTATTAAATAATTTACAAATTTTATTGATAGTCACTAGATGATGAGACAATTGATATGTTACTTAACACATATTGATATGGCTTAATTTCCTTTTTTTGTGTCTTACAATTATGATATTAAATATACTAACAATATAATTAAGTCATTTCAACATATGTATGAAACAAATCACCAATTATTGCACTATCAACACATAATCATCTAGTATCATGTTGGTAAAATTACATAATTATAATATTTGGATGACTTAATTCGTGCAATTAATATATGAGAGACCAAAATTATATAATTATATTAATAAAGGAATCAAAGGATAATTAAACCTAAAATCCTTCATCTCAAAAGTAAGTTTGTAGGCAAAAACAGTGTAAAATTCTTACTCATTTTTTATCTTTCTTTTTAGTCAAACATTTTTTAAAGAGCAAAAGTAATTTCGATTTGAAATAACTACCATTTTTTCTGTTCAAAATAACATCCACTCAACTCCAATTGATTTCTCGACCCAACATTTTTTCAAACTTGCTATAAATTTTCTTGTTATTTGTCTTCTACCTGTTGGATGAAGGACCACTTTCTTATTACATCTTTGAAAGTTTGTTTCTAGGTTTGCAGGTTGTTTTATAAAAAACGAGTTTGTATAACCTGTTCCTTGGATTACAAATTTACAATGGTCCTTCACTGACGGTCATCATAAAATACATTTTTAAAATATTATTTCTATACATCTAACGGTAATCAATAGACAACTACTAGTAATCTAAAAACCACTTTATACAATGTCGTAATAAACAAGTGAGTTAAAAAATTAATTTCAATCCTACAATATACAGCCTTCCATAGGGAAATTATATTTTCATGTGAAGGACCATTACTTCACAAATATTTTCATGTGAATTTGAAACATTATTGATCCTTACGTACACAAGATATATTTTGTTTATCACTTAAAATGACTCCTTGTGAGTCCTCTTTTATATCTTGAAGATTATATGGCTCTTCTAAAAACAATGTTATCGCAATATTTTTTTACCAGTTTCTAAACATTTTCGGATTTCTAAATGTTTACTTTTTTTTACAGGACATTTGAATATATAACTTAATCATGTTTAAAATTTACATTCAAATCTTAATTTTATAATTTCATATTTTATACCCACCAGAATCATGGTTCAGTCGAACTTCTGGCTCAAGCCACTTCACACTCCAATCATATCAAGAACATGTGGGATCACCTCCAGAGACATTGCTCACGACGAATCTCTGTATACTCAATCCACTAGCACCCCTTTTCTTCCTTTCAGTACTTATAGGCTCATTGTTGTTAAGCTAGACCATTTTCATTTTCATACATCTTGACCGGGAAAGCTTATAAGAACTTGCCAGACACTTAGTTATGTTGCTAAATTTCTCAATGATCTCAAACCTTGCTTAGCTCACCTCAATTATTGAGCAAGAAAAACCTCCAAAGTGCACAATCTACAACCACTACTTTGTCAATTAAAATATGAATACACATCTTCGCTCGAACACTTTGGAGGCATTCTAACTTAGCTACTATTCATACAAGTCATCGGTCAATCAAACTGGCCAAAATGCCTTTCCATTCTCTTATCCATAATCGGAGCCAACAATTGACAATTCCATTCCCTCAAATGTACATTGGAACAAAATAGACGGGTATAAAATATGCATAGAAGGGTACAAAACATCCAAAAGCATTTTTGCAGATGCTTCTCCTTTCCTTCGACAGAAAAATAGTGAATGTATTTATTACAAGTAGCCATATATTAACAAATTCCTTAAGTAACATAGTATCTCTTCATGAACGAGTCCATGCTGAAATAATCATGGAAGAACATCAGAAGAGGTATAAGAAGAGTCTGCCAAATCTTCATCAAGAAGTTTCAATGAGCTTTTAAGCCTTGAAAGGACCCAATATTGGATGGAAATATACAGAGTAATATCAACATATGTAGACATCTCAAAGGAAAGTATCAGGGCAGAAATAAGACCTTGACACAAGAAATCTGCTGACCACACAGTTCTTCATTTCCTTTTTCCTGAACCAAGTGACAGGAGTTCAAAGCTCCTGAGTGTATCATCACGACCACCTCTTGTTGCTGAAGCCCGAGATAAAGATGTTTTGGATTCAAAACCAGGTTGAAGTCTCTGAGTTGTTGATAGTCGGCCACTGCTTAAGACCAGTCGGCTAGTACGGCTTTCACTTGGCTCACCAGAAGAGCTTGGCCGGCTGCTTGACAAGACAGGCTTTTTTGAAGAACTGCCATTACGAGAAGAGCTGCGAGGCCTCTCAGAATCAGCGTGCTGCAAAGGATAAGTGTTACGTGACAAGAAGATTAAGTATAAGCAGTCCCATATTGAAGTTTGAGGGTAACCACCAATTCATACAGAGAAAACAATAATGACACAGATACTAACCACGTCTTTGGAAGATGGCACATCATCTGAAGACCTATGCCTAGAATGCTCACTTTGCAGAACAAGTCCAGAGCCATTCCTCCTTGCAAATGCCTCAACGGCACCTGAGAAACCCCCTAAAACATAGATAAAAATCTTTAGCTGATGAAATCCTTTCTCATACAATTTGTAGAATTGAAATAATAAACTACTTTGTTGTGCAAAATGTACAGACACATTTTTTGAAAGGTGAAAATAATATCAGTTTCAAAACTGTTGGCAATTGAGACTTTTCCAAGCCGTTATTATAAAATATTTAAATGTCTCTGCAGTTTTTTTTGTTGCTTGTAGGTTTGTTTAAAGTTTGCATGTGCTAAGAAAAAGCAACTTGTAGCTGTTTGCTAATGATGCCTAGTTTTACTTAGCCATAATTTGCTGTTTATTTCACCCAATCAGGGACTTGCTAGTTTTCCTATTTAAGCTCTTGCTGTAATAAGTTCAAAGTGTGCAAAATGTGAGTTACAAATCTGAAATATATCATATCAGATTTTGCTCCACTCTTCTTTATATGTTTATATTTTTGCTGTTCTGATGTTCTGTTTCTGTTTTTTAACAAAAACCAAATATGAGAATGAAAGCACATAAACATAAAAAATAATAAATACAACTTTAAGGATTATTAATATACAGGACATCAAAACTATTTATCAGCATAGCAGTAATTGCTTAAAATGATAGATTTCAGATCTAGCTGTAGCAGGATGAAACCTGAAGGCCGTTCTTTTCTCTCTCCTGACTGTCCTGGGTTTATGACTGGTTTCCCACTTGGCTGTTGAAAATGCAGCAAAAAAATGATTAACAAGAACCTTTAATTTTCGCTAGAAATGCAATGAAACCACACTAGTTAAGAAGTACTCACTCGGGCTCTAGAACTGGATCCAATTTGAGGATACTTCAGCATAGTCCAATCAAATACATAATCAAACTGATAACCTGTAAAAGCAAGATTTTCAAAGCCTGATAGAATTTCACTACTCATTAAGAAACATTAAAATTTATATAAATGAAGTTAACCTTCTCGGATGAATAGGTCCCGGAAGAGTCTCTTAAGATACGAATAATCAGGCTTATCTTCAAACCGCAACGATCGGCAGTAGTGGAAGTATGATGTAAACTCCAATGGATATGACTTGCATAAGACCTTTCTCAGAAACAAATACAATAAATTCTTTGCAACAGATAATATTGGAGTGTTAATTTATTGGACAACCAATTGTACCCAGTTAAAGAAAAAACAATATACATGATGCAGAAAAATGCAAGAAGTGAACAAATTCTACTGATGACTAAATCAGCTAAAAACCAGTAATCATCCTAAGATGAATAAAGCTTTTTCCATACATATTCTAATCATTAAAACATTTTGATAGAGACAAAAGATGGAGACGGGTGTACTCTAGAAGGGTCCCTTGAAGGTAAACTGTTAGTTAGTTAGCTGTTAGTTGGTTATCTGTTAGCTGTTAGTGGTTATCTGTTAGGATAACTAATAGTTAGTTACAACTAACTATTAGTTATCAGATTGGAGGGAAACTATAAATAAGTGTAGGGAGTTTAGGAAAGGAGGCAGAAAAGTAATAGGAGGGTGGTGAACCTCAAATTCACTTTGTAGCTACCGTAATTGTTCTTTCATTCAATAAAGATTCTCTCTTTCATCTATCTTCCTGGTCCAGTTTCTATCACATTCACATAAAAGCTGCTTGTGAGCAAGTAATAATACCTCTATTGGAGTTAGCATCTTCTTCTCACTTATCTTGTCATATTTTTGCTTTTTAGTGCCAGCTCTCAAGCCTTGCCATGGGAGACTGGAAAACAATTATCAAACAATGTTAAAATACAATGATAAAGATTATTGCAGGAAAAAAAAATCAGCACTCAACCAACCTTCCTCTCAAAAAATACATGAGCACATATCCGAGAGATTCTAGATCATCTCTTCTGCTTTGTTCTGCAAGAATTATCAGAACAAGATATATTATGAACTTATGTCCATTTTTAGTTTAAAAAATTTAAGAAAACCTTATTGATTTGTGGGTGCAAGCCTGCAGCCAATAGCCTCACTCACCAACTCCCAGATGAGTATTAATACTTGCATACCGAGCAGTTCCAGTGAGATTTTTGTTTTCCCTGGAAAAGAAACATACAGTGATCATTCATAAAAGAAAAGGAAGGAATGTGTACGCCAATAATTATTTCATATATTAAAATATACAGGTTCAGAGGAAGACACACAAGGACACAGGAGCAGGTTCAAGTTTTAGAATATTATTTTGGATTTTGGTTCAGGTTCAAAACTAGTAAAACTCAAATTGCACCTACCAGTTTAAACCCTAGCAAGCCAGTTAGCAATCCCAGGCCCATCACCACAGCTATATAATAGGACAGTTATGGATCTGAATTATTGGTGTTTGTGTAGTATGCTAGAATTGTTTAGACACTTATGCATTAGTGTGACATTGTTCTTTGTATATGTATACTCAAGGAATGAAATCAAAACAAGCTGCAGTGCCTGCCCAAACAAAATCTCCAATATTACCTGTATGGTATATGCTTATGAGTTTGAAGATCTCGATACTTTTTTGCCAGTCCGTAATCAATTATGTATACCTGCAATGTATAAAAAAACCAGAAATTTTGAGATAGAATTTCAGTCACTGATATTAAACAGTGGTAACTGCAATATAAAGTAAAACCAACTTAGTTTTTAATACATGACACCTGTCTAGCAGTAAGCAAATTCAAAGATACATTGTCAACAGTCAACTGACCTACTTTTTACCTTCTTTTTTTACCTTGGTGCAATAACTAATTGTGATGACTGATGATGCATGAATATTTGTGAAAAAGGAAAAGAGAAAAAAGATTAATGAAGCCAAGGCAAAAAGATTAAAGGGTCTTGCATCAAAGAGAAAATATGTTAAAAACCAAGAACTAAATGTTTCACTCAAAATTAGAGACAAGAATATCAAACAATCAGTTATACAAGTGTTATGAAGACTTATATCAGCTACGTGAACAACGTTATATCGAAGAAGAGAAATTTACTAATTCTGTCAATGGTCCCTTGAAAAAAAGAAATATCTGAATAAAATAATGCATTGTAAAATTAGGAAAACTCCCATAAAAAGGTTTACAATAGGAGGAATAAGGGGGAGAACGGTATATTAAAATCTTAAGGAATGGGCAACAGTAACTACAACCCAATTGACAATTAATTGTAAAAGTCAGAAGATAATCAATAGGCTTTGCTTGATAGATAATTAATTGCAACAGTCAGGAGAGAATAAATAGGGATCAACCAATAGACAATTATCTTTAACACACTGGAGAGAATAAATAGGGAGCCTTATTTACATTTACAATATTCAAGTTCTTTAAAACATAAATTTGATATCCTATGGCTACTAAACTAAGAATTTATTGCAATGTTGAAGTCTACATATATCCATAATGTGAAAGAAAGCTTTGATCATAATCTTAAATCACAACTGAAACTACTTCAAAATACAAGTGAGAAGTCATGCATAAACACCCAACCGGATAAGGCTAAATTCAAATAAATGTGGGATACACAATATACCTGATTTGCCTTGCGGCCTAAACCCATTAAAAAGTTGTCAGGCTTTATATCGCGATGCAGAAAACCCCGGGAGTGCATGTATTCGACTCTGTTTATCTAGGTGAGCCAAATAAAAGAAGAGGAAAAATACATCAAATGTCTGTTTAAAGTGTAGTTTTCTTGAAATGAAAGTCATACTTACTAGCTGATCTGCCAGCATCAGAACTGTTTTCAGGGATAATTTTCTATTGCAATAGTTAAACAAGTCTTCAAGACTTGGCCCAAGCAGGTCAATAACCATGACATTGTAGTCACCCTCAACTCCAAACCATTTTAGATGGGGTATACCAGCTTCAACAAAGAAAAGAGATCATAAACTACTAATTTCACTTCATGACAGTAAAGAAAATGAATGCATGTCTTGCACGCAAGAAAAGAAGTTGAAGTATAAATTGGAAAAGAAAAAAAAAAAAAAAAAAGGAAAGGATGAAAGCTTACTTCCCCCTTGAAGAAGCATATACAGTTTTGACTCATAGTGAAGCTGTGGGTGCTTGGTCTTCACAGATTCCTGATTAACAAAGACAATTGGGGAGAAAAGGTAATAGTTGAAAAAGCTATCTTACAAATTGTCACTACTCTGGCTGTAAATTGTAAAATACAACAGATCCAAATATCTGTAATATGAGATGCTCTACAGAAAATAATCTAGAAAAATAAGTCACAAAGTACAAAGCCTAGACTTGCACTAATGATTTAAAGCAACCAAATATTGAGTTGAGACAACATCACAGCAACAGTTGTTTAAAAGGTCAAGCTAAAAAATAAAATAAAAAGATTCTGGCCAAATAAGTGTGCATTAATATTGAAGCATGAAACAGCATGTCAAATAATGTATGCAGATCAAATCTTATATTTATCTTTTCCTCATTTGCCAATATACATACAAATACAGTCTGATAATCCTATGAGCATCTAAGGCATATTTTAGGCAGGGGCGCTTGGTACATTATATATAAAATATAATTATTGACATAGTCTCTAATCAGTTATCACACCTAGTCACCTACTAAAAAGCATATGACCTTCCAATTTATTACTATCTCTCTATGGGATTTCACTGCTGTCAGATGTCACAAAGGAATCTGCCAATCCCCTTTTAAGTTTTTCACCAGCAACATTTCCAACTCAATAGTTATCCTAAAAAGCCCTTTCTTCTCAGTAACACATGGCAAAAGAAACAGGCACAATATCCGAAAATATTCCCCTAGGTCTTAGCTGAAGACCAAGCAACCAGTAAAAAAACCCATACCAATCACTTCTCTTCCGTAACAAAAAATACATCTATACACTATGAAAAACAAAAACATTATAAAGACTTTCAAGCATTTAACAATCCCAAACACCCAATGGAACTAATTAATTGCACTCACCAGCTTGACAGCCACTTCCTCCCCACTTTGCACATTAACACCTGAAACACACAAAAGCACCAGAAGATCAAAAGTGGTGCAAAGTCCAAATACTAATGTTTTAATGAAAATACTCAATAAGGTGCATACCTAAGTAAAGCTCTCCAAACGATCCACTCCCAATCTTCCTCCCAAGCTTGAATTTTCCACCAATAACATGATCCATGATACAAGCCCAATCTCTTGATGCTTATTAAATTACAAAAGCACTCAACTACACACCTCAATTAAAAAAAAAATTGTTTGCCTAATCCGAGTAATTCATCAATGATTCACCTTTATTTACAGCACAATCTCAGATCCACTGAGATTTATCACTAACAGAGATCCGAAAGTGCATTTAGCAACTCAAAAGTTCAGGCTATCCTAACCCCCAATACCTCAAAAATCAACAAAAAATAAACATTTGATCAGCGAAAATAAGATCAAAAACTAGAATCTACAAAACACCCATTGCTCGTCGAATCAAAGCACAAACGCGATTCTGGGCGTCATTCAAAGAAACCCCTTTTCCTCTTCTTCGGAGAAAAGAGATAAAATAGCGAAAAGGGTAGGACAAAAATCGGAGTAAGAGTGAGTAGATGAACTATATTGTGCTCTACAACAGCGAATACTGTGAAAAATTGGAAAGTGTAGAAGGATGAAAGAAGAGGAATCTAATGGGTACGATAATCTCGGGCGAAGAGGGGTGATAGATTTGGCATCCGCTTTCGGATCTGTCTTTGAGGACAGGGAGTGGATTTTGTATGAAAAATTTCAGATTCGGAAAAAGAAAAGAAAGTGAGATGAGAATGCGATAGAGAGAACATAGAAAGAAAGGCTAATGTAAGGTTAGAGGAAGAAAATGAACGACTGTCAAAACACAAGCTAGTGACACGATATTATATGATTATTTATTTATCTTTTAAATATTTTATTTTTTATGCATATAAATATAAATTTTAAATAAAGGATCTTGCACAAATCATAAATTATTATAATATTATATACGATAAATTTATCAATTTTTATAATAATTATTTTCTTTCTTAACACTCCTATTATTAGATAGTAAAAAGATTTTGATTGATCCAAAATTTGATTAAGAGATAAATAAAACCTGAACAATAATCATTTTAATCAAAAATTGAATTGGATTATTATCTAAATGATTTAATTCTAACTTTAATATATTAATTATTTATTAACAATAATTAATTTAAAAGTTATGTTATGAATATTTTTATTCATTGATAATGTTAAAAATTTACTTTAACGGTGCATATTCATTAAACTATTTTATTTGAATATATTTTTGGTATAATTGTTCTTTTACCTGATCATCCAATCAAATAACGTGTATGATTTATAAGTTAATTTAGAGTGATTTTTAATTAATTAATACTATTTAAGTTTTTTCACAATATATCAAAATTAATCACAAATCATATTTAAATATGTTAAAAATTGTGATGAATGTATATATTAATGTATACTGTATTTTAATATTTTTTTAACAACCGCATTAAAAATATTGCTCAGCATTTTCCTTGAATTAATGCATTAGAGATTTTGAATCATGTTTTATTCTTTATTTTGTTTATACGAGAAATACTAGTAATATATTTTTTAATAAGTTCTTTTGAGTTCCTGTAAAAAAAACTCTTTGAATATATTTTCTATTATTAATTTAAATTCATTCAAAATCATACATTTTTGTAAGTCTCACTTCTTATTTAACAAACCTTTTTTTATTTAATAACTTTTAATTAATAACAAAATATATATTAAAAGAAGTGTGTTATTAAAATTTCTCTTGTTTATGTTTTGAAAGACATGAAATGAGTAGGATATAATCATTTTCCTATTTTTTTAATATATGATTCAATGCAATAAATTGTAACATGATAAAATATATTTTATGTTGTATTTTTCTTTGACTTAAAATTCAAGATAAAGATTTATAGAAAGAAAGAAAAAACTAAAAAAAGAAGTAATACATATAAAATAATTTATATAACATATTTTTTATGTCATCTCTCTCCGTTATTATGGCATATAATAAATAGCTCTCTCTCCGTTATTATGGCATATAATAAATAGCGGGCAGGAGAAAAATAGATACATAAGAGTAACTTTAGTGGGGGATCTTGGAGAGCGATCTTAAGCTCAAGATTTCTCTTTTCCAAGATCCACCACTAAAGAGAAAAAACAGATCTGCACGTGGAGATCCAGATCTTCCACAAAAACCCTGAAGATCTGCACGAAATTCAAAAAAAAAAATTTATGTGACATGAAGAAAAAAAATGAAAAAAAATAAAATGAAATTAAAAGTTAAAATTAATTACTTAAAGTTAATTATATGTTTTATTAATATTCATACATTTTTTTCATGTTTTATTAATTAAAATTAATTATTTAATTAATTTAATTAAATTTTAAATATTTAAAAGTGGAGTTCATGTGAAACCCATTAAAATTATCTAAAATCTCAATTTGGGATCTACCGATAAAGGAAAAAATGTTACAGATCTTAAAAGATCTTCAATCCTACGTGGCGATACGGGGTCCATCAAAAAGTGGTCTAAAATCTCAATTTGGGTTCTACCACTAAAAATGCTATAATATTATTATGGGAATTGTTATACAAATATCATTGTTGCAATTAACCTTTTTCTGTTGGATGGTTGTTTGTATTAGTCGCCTTAGTCTTAATGGAATCTTCATTCAAATAGAAAAGAGAATAAATCTTTATGTTTTTTATTTGGCTATGCACCTAAGATGTACTCCTACTACAAAGAATACAATGAGCATTTTAATTATTTTATGTTTCCAAGCTTTGATACTACTTTTTTGGTTTATCTATTTGCACCTTTTTTTCCTTTGGACTTCAGACTGGACTTCGATCCCTATTGCATTAATTATAAGAATACGAAGTGATTGATGTACATCTGTGGTAAAATGTGTTCAATTTGCTAATTAAATTAAGTGGTTAATTCTATTGTACCCCATTTGCATTACAATCGGTACATGGCTGAGGAAAGAAAGTGAAAGGAAAGAAATAGAAATAAAAAAGAGATGATTTTATAAGTTTAGTAAAACAAATGAAAAGAAAAAAAGAAAAATAAATACGTATATAAAATAAAAGTATTTAAAAGTAAGAATAATTTAGTCTTTTATTTATAAATCACCCTTTCCAAATTCTTTCCTGTCCAAATTGGAAGGATTACAATTAAATACGAGTCTCAGCAAAAAAAAATAATCCATCCTTTCGCTTTAAAATGTACAAAATCAATGGAGGAAAAGAAAAAAAGTGTTCTTTTCCATCCCTCCATTATCAATCCTTCCATATTCTATCATTCCAAATATACCACCTATCTTGTTTTTTTTTTTTTTTTTTTTTTGGAATACCTATCTTGATATTTGATACTAAAACAATCTGTCGTAATAATTATTTTATCTTGAAGAAATAATAAATAAGGAATTAATGTCGGATATCGAAACATTATGCAATCTGACATGCCATACAGCCTCGGTAGACAAACAAAAAAAAAAGAAAAGCCCGAAAAAGAAAATGTGGCATGCAATAAAGAAAATGAGCATAAGGATTTACTTTGTAAAAATTAGACCTTTTGAAGTGAGATAAGAACGAAAATGTTACCTTACAAACTAATGAATCTCTACATGATAGTAAAAGAATGTGAGAATTGCACATCCTTGTCAGCACTTCAGCAGTAACTTAATTACAAGAAATAACTTGGATTCAACACATTGCAGCTTGATAAATGGTGAACAAAAGAATAGACCACCAACCAAAAATGTAAAGAATATATACCTTAAAAGATTTTTCTACAGACAAATATCCCAGTCAACCCAAAACCCAGCTATCCAAAACCACAGCTTCAGAGCCTTTGCTCCCATAACTATCCACGCCAAACTAACAAAAGAATATGGGAAAGACAAACAATCAGCATTTGGTCATACCTCCATGGCCATGTAAGAGTCCAGTAAAATATTACTAGTTGGGATCATTGAGATTCACTCTTCTCAGGAACTTCCGGTTGAGTAGGTAAGAGTTTTAAGAAGCTCCCTTGGGCAGGTTGATTGGCATCTGTAGCTGATTCATCGTCTGTAGCATGTAATTAGCTCAACTTATTAACTACAAGACCCTTAAAATTTTCAACCTTTTGTGCCTCAATTTTTAATAACTAAAAGTGAAGACATCTTTGCCTTTTTCCCTTGAAATTGAACTGTTCAACATCAATAATAGCTTAAACTTATTGGACTATGCAACATGCATTCCAATTTCAATATTCAGCATACTTTTATCCCTGATCCAGGATCCAACCCAAATAGTGTTTCCTTAAGTGAATATTATGTATATTTTTAATGTTTTTTCCAGGAATTGCTGATCTATTACTTGAGACGACCTTATTAGCACAAACATCAGTAATAGTTTATTACCATTAACATAACTCTTAAATTATCACCAGATAAGAGATTTAATATTCTAAATTTCAGAGATGTGAGAAACTAACCCATAATGCCATGAAGAAGGATGTATAAGTTCTATGATGGAGCTATTTGGTATCACAGCATTACTTATAACTGAAGTGAACCACTAGATCTCAAGCTAATCAACAAGTATACTGGGCACAATGCATAAAATAATGAACACATGCTTACCAAATAGGGTCTTAATAGATGGTCGCTTAGGTTTTGTGCTCTTCTTCTTCAATTCAGCTGATAACAACATACCCATATTGCTTGTGAAGATTAGTGCAATGATGAATCAATTTGGAAAAGAACAATAAATTTGGTGTTGGGGGGTAATCAAAACAAAAAACGCATAAGCTATAATAAACAGCAAGAATCAGAAGCATGATCTTCAGCAAAATCACATTTTATTGAAATTATAGTCAATTAATGCATCCACGAGAAGTTTGCAAGGGGTAGCAACTAGCTATAACATATATACTTTTTCTTTCTTAAGCAAGCTGCATCATTGTTTTCCAAAGGCTTGTTACATTAAAGGCCACAATAAAATGGGTTTCAATAAGCCAAAAACTGTTGATAAGACTTAGGAAAGTAGACAACAGAACATTAATTATTGGAGGGTAAAATATATTTGCACAGACTATGCAAAGTATGTACACAATCTGGAACATTCAAAGTATGAGCAAGTTTATCCAAGTGCATAACCCGATAAAATTTTCCATCCCCTAGCAATAAGAACCTCATGTTCAGCCCCAAATATGAAGCTCAAATAGACAAGGTTTAGTGCAAAAAAATTGATAGAGTACAAAACCTTCCATTAGATTCAGAAATGTCACAGGAGCAAAATAATCTAAGAGTATTAGAAGCAATATATTAAAGAGGAACTTTCTAATTATAAAACAAAAATGATGAAAATGAGATGAAAGGGTTTAGACAAAACATAAACAAATATACAGATAAAATTGAAAATGTACGAACCAATTTCAGGTAGTTGATCATCATTCACGATTTCATAGTTCTTATATGTGTAACCAACAAAGTTGACATCTTTAGACGACAGCATCTGCGGAAATAACATGTAAAATTACAAATCCAGACTTGGACATTTCTCATCAACACTAATGATCCATGAATTCCAATGAAGAGATATTTGTATTCAGAATTACTGTTAGTCTGTTACCAAAACTTGAGTAAAATCCCAATGTCATCTAAAGTAAATAATTTTGAATGCAAACTAATGGGTTCTGTTAACAGCTTGCTACAAGCATAACAACAAAAGTGATCCGAAGACAACTATTTTTTTTTTTTATCTGTATGAATTGAAGACGATCCAAAGACAACTAATTAATCAAATGAAGTTCGTCAAACTATTCAAAGGACCTTATTTCTTACTTATTACATGGCATGCAATAAATCCAAGATATTTATTGTTTCATATAGTAGTCAATAGCACACTAGCGCCGCTATAGCAGGTACTGAAGATCCAGGAAGGCCATCAAATGAAAAAGGACAAGTTAAGAAGTAGAACCCTTTAATTGCACTAGGAGGACCGATGACTTGGCCAAAAGCCAAGAGGACCAAGGAAGCTTTATAAAAAAAGGTGATCGATATTCAACAACAATAAACAAAGCCTTATCACACGGCTAAATAATTTGATGGTCAGCAGATTGGTAGTAAGGAAAGAAAAAAGCAAAAAGAAAATTGATAGTGAGGAAGAAAAGAAAAATGATAGTGGGCGAAAGAGAAAGAGGAAAACAAAGGACAAAAAGGAAAATAGAAGTGGAAGATATGGAAGAGGAAGGAAAAAGAAAAACAGAGCATAGAAACAAAGACGAAGAAACCTGCAGGAGTGGAAGAGAAGGGGGCTGCCTGAAGAGAGAAGGAGGTCATCAAAAAACAGAGTGGGTTGCCAGAGAAGAATAAGATTGGAGAGGTTGGTCAAGCACGTTAGAGGAGAAGAATAAAGCGTCAAAGGTTTTTGCTTTCTTTCTTCAAAGCTTGAAAATTCCCAAAGTTAGCCCCACTAATTATCACTCGGTAAGGGTATTTTGGGGATCTCACCAATTTCCATGGATCTGAAACAATTTCCAATGGATTTTAAAAATATTTGAATGTAGTGCCCACAAAGCACATGCTCCATCATGATTTCGCCCATTCTGCCACTCTGGGATAGCAGTTGTGACAGCCACACAACTAAACCGAGATGCTACGGCCTCCTTGTAGTGGCCCAGTGTCACTCCACACTGCTTTGGCACAATAGCGCCACTATTCACAACTAAGGAAACATCCGTAGCATTAATTAGGATCATATTAATTAGGGATGTTAGAAAACATCCATTGCATTAATTAAGAATACATTTCCTTCTTTTTTTATTTAGGGATATAGGGAATGTTGTCTTTGACTATATAGGGCAAACAAATGTACTCAAAGGACACAATTGAATGAAATATTAAAATCAAGAACTTTGCTCCTCTTAGGGTTCTTATCAAGGGTTTCTCACACTTTTGTAGCAATTTTCCACAAGGCTTATCACTCTTAGGGTTCTTTTCCATTTTTTGTTTTCCCTTTTCTTTTACTTGTTCTTGCACAAATTTAAAAAATCAACTCAAGGAAGACTCAAATTTCCTTTTAATCATTCTTGAATCATATCACCAGGATAGAAGAGCAGAGCAGTGCTCAGCCTCTATGAGATTCAAATAGTGGCAAAAGAATAGTAGCTTTTTTGCGCACTATAGCAGTGCTACCAATTACCATGATATAGGCTTGAAAAAACCATTTTTATCCCTGGAACATCATTGTTTGGGGTTTTTTTGGGTCAAATATTCCACAAATAGTTAGCTATTTTGACCTCTATTCCTTCAGACATTATGGGACAATTTTTTATACTGTGTTTCATTCTTTTTCCTTCCTTTAGACTTCCCACCCAGTTCACACATTCTGCTATTTTTTTTAATCTAATTTGTTATGTTCTTTTATATAACATTAAAGTATATTAATGCAATCAAAGATATGTATGATGGGGCTACCACATGTGTGAAAGCTTGTAATGGAACATCAAGGTATTTCCCTATCACGGTAGGTGTCCACTAAGGTTCAGCCCTTAGTCCTTATCTCTTTGCCTTAGTGATGGATGAACTAACGAAAGATATTCAAGAAGAAGTGCCGTGGTGTATGCTCTTTACAGATGATGTCGTACTTATTGATGAGACCAAAGATGGCGTTAATAGAAAATTGGAATTGTGGAAAAGCACTTTGGAGTCTAAAGGATTCAAGGTAAGCAGGAGCAAGACAGAGTATATGAAGTGTGAATTTTCGAGGATTAAAGACGGTGATCAAGACACAGTGCATCTACTTGGGCAAGAGGTACCCAAGAAAGAAGTTTTTAGATATTTGGGATCAATGTTGCAAAAAGGTGGGGAGATCGATGAGGATGTAAGTCACAGAATTAGAGCAGGGTGGATGAAATGGCGGAGTGCATCGGGGCTTTTGTGTGACCGCAAGATTCCTCTTAAGCTAAAAGGAAAATTCTATAGAACAGTTGTTAGACCGGCAATGCTTTATGGAGCGAAATGCTGACCAGCACATAGGCAACATGAGCATAAAATAGGGGTAGCAGAAATGAGGATGTTAAGGTGGATGTGCGGATATACGAAGATGGATAAGATAAAAAATGAGGATATTCGACGAAAGGTATCAATGGTACCAGTATGTGAAAAGATGAGGGAGCATAGATTGAGATGGTTTGGGCATGTTATGAGACGGCCATTAGATGCTCCTGTCAGAACAAGAGTCTGTTACCAAGAGCTAGATACAAAGAGAGGTAGAGGTCGACCAAAACTTACCTGGGGAAAGGTAGTTAAACAAGACCTAATGGAGTGTGATATAGATTGGCGGACGGTATGTCTTAGGACGGAGTGGAGAAAAGCTATAAGACTGGTGGAGGGTTAAACCCTTTAGTAGTTCTATGTTCCAGTTGTCCCTTGTTTTAATTCTTTTCTTCTTCTTTTCTTTTCTCCTCTCACCATTATTTTATTTTAACTTTGTTTCTCTCCTTTGTTCTTTTTTCGATTTATCATTGGGTTCATCTACCACCGATCCCAATTAATTTGGGTTAAAGGTGTTGTTGATGTAGATGTGTAATTTGTTATGTTCTTTTCCTATTAATTTCACCATCATCTTTTATATTCTGACTTCTTTACTATGTTCTCATTGCTCCTAGATTGATGGCAAATATGTGCGTAAAGTAACTATGAATTATTATTCATCATGATTTTCTTTAATTTTGGGTTTTAGTTTTATTTTTGAGTATTCATATGTGTAGTATAAATTATTTATTTTGTATTATAATATTTAAAATAGCAGGCTTCTCGGTATAGCATTTTTAGAGTTAGCCACTACACACTGCTATCCGAGATTGATAAACCAATGCAGATAATTAATAAACAAATTAGTAGATAGATAAATCTGAAAGAAAGCACACATAGGATAGGAGCATATGACAGCAGCTTTACTTTTGACAACCCCAATAATCTCACATATTAGTTAAGCTTCACAGAAGAAGAAATGGGATACTGAAAGCTAACATAGTAAATATTGTGCCAATTAAATTAACAACGCCACAATTACTGCAACTATAATACACCAACAATGTACAAAATTTCAATAATGAGAACTAACCTTTCTCCATGGGCCTGATTTTGAGGAAGGTTGAGTTTGGTTGTCAGCCTACACATCATTAGTAAATTAAGCAGCATGATACTGGTTAGTAACAGCAGACAAAAACCACATCTATATCCATGAAAATAAACATATATAATATACCTCTTCAAACTTCTCAAAATTTTGAGTATCTAATTCATCATTAACCTCAGGAATAAAAGCAGCTTTCATTTGGTACAATTTGTCCCATTCAATACCTTTAAACCATGGGTGCGCCTGGAAATAATAGACCAGCCAGTTATGTTGTTAATATGCAACTGTAACCAAAGTAAATTATAGAATTCAGAAAAGAACACACCACAACACCTTTATTTCATCAGCCCCTTTTGTTCCAAGCCTCTGATCCACATTACATAGGAGTCTACTAATAAGATCCTTTGCTTCTGCCGAAATTTTAACTTCTTCTGGAAATTTTAAATAATTTCTCCAATTTACTATCTGCAAATTTGAAGGTATCAGATACAATAAGATCATAATTGATGAAGATAAAAGAAAATACCATAAAGGAAAGACATAAAAGGGAATCATGATGGACATGTTATAAAGTATAAATAACTAAGACAGGTCATAGGAATAGAAAGATGCAATTCTCAGCATAGTTAAATTGGGAAAACACCGCTTTTTTTCAAGACAATGGCAGTGATTTTAAGGTTTTCAGAACTATCTGCAGGTAAAACATAAATGATAAGGTCGTAAACAATATTGGTAAGTTTACTCAGCATTCACTTCTAATTTTGCGATATAGGCTTTCTCTAGGCAAAGGTGCCCACCAAAATTCAATGAAGTCAACATCCTACACGTGTCAAACCTCAATCTATACAATATTCATCCCAATTTGTCCACAGTTGATCCAGACATTACCTTTCTACAAGTCAACATTGGTTCATCTGAATAAAAGGGCGGATACCCCACTAACATTTCATACATTATCGCTCCCAGGGACCACCTGGAAACATTACCACAATCTAATCAGAACATATTGAAATAATATGAAGTTTACAAAAACAAAGGGAACTTCAAGGTATTTTTGAAAAGGAAAAGTAGAAAAACACATTAGATAATACCAATCACATTCCATGCCATATCCTTTCTTCAGAAGAACTTCGGGGGCAATATAGTCAGGTGTTCCGACTGTAGAATAGGCCTGCGGTATTGAAAAGAAAAAAAAGCTTCAAATGTCGTAGTTTGCCAAAACAAAGTCGGACAAGAGGTTACCAAATGTATATACACAATAAATAATATCTATTAAGAATAAATCTTACACTAAAGAATATATAATTATAATACACATAGTTTCTCAGTTAACAGGGTAAGAAATAAAACTAACTCTTAACCTGAAAGTTCATAAGGCATAAAGCAGTAATGGCTGTTTATGTATATTGAGTGACTTACAAGCATTCGCCTATTTTTCTGCCAATGCTGCAGTTGCTCCTGTTGGCTTCTTTTAGGAGCCACAGGACGCCCATCGCTCTGAAGGGCTCCACTTCTGTTGCTTCCAATAGAGAAGTCCTTTTCCTGAAGATTACTGCAGTCTAGTGGTTTACATAATCCAAAGTCTGATAATTTCATGTGACCATTTCTATCTAGCAGCAAGTTGTCAGGCTTGATATCTCTGAAATGCATATCAAAATTAGAATATTATACCTTTTTTTTTATGTGCAAGAAAACAAGACCACCATAAGATTAATATAAGATTTTCATGGTGTAACATGACTATTTGCAGCTTGAGCTTACCTATGAATATAATTATGTTTATGAATCGACTCTATAGCTAGGACAGTCTCCCCAACATAGAACCTGGCCTCATCTTCTGTGAGTATATCCTTCCGCATGAGCAACGTCATCATATCACCACCAGGTAGATACTCCATTATGAGATATAAATACTCTTCATCTTGAAAGGAATAATAAAGCTTTACAATGCAATTGCTATCCACTTCTGCAAGTAGATTCCTCTCAGCTTTTACATGTTCAACCTAAACAGGGATAAAAAGTAATCAATGAATATAACAAGACAGCATTCATTTTATCAATGAGAGCAAGTCCTGATGATTTTGTTACCTGGCCTCTGCGAAGCATCTCTGATTTCTTAAGTTTCTTCATAGCATATACATGACCGGTTGCTTTCTCTCGGCAGACTCTGACCTATACAAAAGAAGAACAAAAATTGCAAAGTTGCAAATTATCTGACATTTTTTGTAACATATGTGAAAGATCAGAAGCATATTTTTTTTTCATCTTCAATGAAAATAAAGGTAGATTATACCTCTCCAAATGCACCCTTCCCTATCATAGTCAGGGGTTCAAAATCATCAGCCCCCATTTTATGCCTCTTAAGGCGCATGTATTCCCTCTCCTTTTTCTCAAAATATTTAAGCAAATTGTTCTGCTCTTCCTCAGAAACTTCAGCATCAGCCAACTTTTTTTCTAGCATATTACGTCTGCAAGAATAATGTGTTTAGCCTTATCAAAAACTTACAGCAATTTCCATCTGGAGAAGTTTCTTGCACATAATCTATAACAGCACATCAGAGACAATATAGGACAATATGTCAAGAACAACAACAAAACAAATTTGTCATGAGTGATCCATGATTCCATGTTTGGGATTTAGACAAGTTTTACACATAATATATCAAGAGCATCATACAAAATAATATTCCAATGTCAAAGAATACTAATTGGCACCTTATTTGGTTAGGACAACTAAAAGCAAGGACACGAAACAAATATCTCATTTATATTTCTTTGGAGATGACTATAAGTATGTTAAAACAAATACTTTACATGAAAACTCGTCAGTAACTTTAGATTGTAATGATCCAAATATAAGTTAAAGTAAACATACCGTTCCTTTCTCTCCTGCAAGTCCTGCATCTGTTTCTTATAGTGGTTTTCTATGTACTGCTTTGCAGCTGCAACCTTCTGCTTGGTCACATTGGAAGGTGCTTCTTCATTTGTTGGGGGTTTGGACCCTTTTGCAATACCTGTTTCCTTGTTTTTTGAAGACTGTGTTTTATCCTTTGGCTTGAACAAATTAAACCAGCACCTATCCATTTTGGAAAGCTCTTAAGCCTGCTGTCTTATGCACTCAATTTCACCAACCACTAAAGATAAGTTTTCTCAACCAAGAATCTCATTTTGCCAGCAATGAAAGTCAAGAAGCCATTGTCCACCAAAACAATCCACGGGACATTAACTCTTTCTTCTGCCCAAACATGAAAATAAATGGCAATGAATCAACAAACTAAAGCTGTCAACCATGTTTTTTTAGCTGATCAGAGGCAAAACTTGAACATTGAGTGTAAAAATAGTCTAGAATCATCAAATCAAAAGAAAACAGGTGAATACTAACAAATGCAAATAGACAGAGAAATTTTAGAGCTCATTTCATTTGGTGTTAGGATAAAAATACAACATAAAGGGGAAAAGAGTTATTATAAATAATCCAATGTCAACTAGATCAAATTGTCAGAGAAAATTAGCAAACACAGAACTGAGAATGAAATTAAACATATTGGAAAGGCGGAACAATCAGCCATAAAGTTCACAAAATGCGAACCAGTTGCTAAGATACTATTAGACTTCAAAAATCTTGATCAAACCTGCAATGCTTAAAAAATGCCGGAAATAAATTAATCCTAGGCTGTTTTAGTTCAAAACAGTTAAACCCCACAATTGAACCAGAAGTAAGCTTTAGATTCCCCAAAAGCCTAAAACAACATAGAAACCACGGAATTCAAAGGTTCAGGCCCGATCTTCCGTCCAACCAGTGATCCCCACATATTGATCAAGAACACTCAATTGCACACAATACCGGTCAAATCTCTCAAATGGGTAAGCAAAAACAAGGTCAAATTACAATCTTGAACAACCACAATGACCCCAACACATCACCAACGAAAAAAATTGACTTTCACTTCACTTCTCATTGTACTAACCAACCAACCAAACAAACAAACAAAAGCAAGAATTCAAATTGAAGATACCCATCATCGAAATCGAAATGAAAAGGAATTAAGCAACACTTGCACAAGGAAAGCAACATGGAATTGGGATTGAAAAAGCAAAGGGTTTTAGAAGAGAGAAACCTGAAATTAAGAGGAATCAGGAGGTTGTAGCATGTGGGAGTGAAAGCCAAAGGAGTGAGTCAGTCAGATAGCGAAAGAAAGTGTAGAGAGAGAAATGAACGAGCCGAGATTATCGGTGCGGGATAGAAGGTGGAGAGAGAGAGAGAGGACCACTTTGCGACCATCATTTCCATGCCCCATTCATTCCCTCGTTTACTCCCTTTTTTTCTCCTCTCTTTTCTTTTATATATTTTTTAATGTTAAAAGTTGGAAACCACTTTATTTTCTACAAGCAAAATTTGATATTTTATGGAGTAACATTTTATTTTAAAGGCTAAAATGATTCATTAATATTTTTATTTTTTACTATTTATGTTTTTAAAAAAATTATGTCAATCATTTATAATTGCAAAAGATCTCAAAATGACCCTTTCCTTCGTTAAATGATGATGATATGTGACGTTAATTTCATTATTATTTTGTTTTATTTTCATATAATTTATTTTATGATAGTCGAAAATCACCAAAAATTACTTATATGAAATATTTAACAGGTATTAAACTTCCAAAATTTGTTTAATAATGAAATGCTTCAAACAAGAAAAATTTAACTTTGTTTTACACTATTTTATATTATTATTAATACATATCATTAAACTCTAATTTAATAGTTCGACTAGTATAATTCTTATAACTTTTAACGGATATTATTTTTCAATTCCTATTATTTTAAATTTTATTAAGTTATGCAATTTTTTTATCTTAATTTGCATTTAAGTTGGAATGATAACAAATAAATGGTTGTTATTGAAAACGCATTATCACATAAGGATTATTATTCGTAGTTTTACCTATATTACATACATGACACATCTTTCCTTCTTTGCTATTATGGCCGACAATTAGTTTTTATCTTATTGAATTAAATTAAACTTATTTACAAACTATATTCGGTTACATTTGGTAATTCTGTATGTTATTAAATATTATATTAATTACCTTGATTGATTTTATAATTTAGAGTGATAATTAAAGTATTTTTTTTTCACTTTACTTGGGTTAATATATTTAAGTGTCTGTAATGATATTATCCTGCTAAGATATAATAACATGGCATCATACTGAACCCTCCCTAAGTTTTAAAATAAAAAAGAAATGTACAGTATGGCAAAAATGTCACCACCTCCTTGCCACCTCATATTCTAAAGTCTAAACTATCATGTTACCATCTACCGGTTTCATTGGCTTGCTTTTGAGTTTTGATCACATTTCTTCCGGGTCTACCATTAAAGGACACTGACCATATTGTTATTCTCCGAAACACTGTTCTTTGACCGCAACAAATACTTTTGAAGTAGGGCCAGCTTGGAACTCTTTTTTGTTCTTTGAAGACACTCAAACACTAAACGTACATATATTATTTTTTAATAAAAAATTGAATCTTAGATTAATCACATTATAAAAGACTAACCTCTTTAGTTATACCCAAATCCCATTGATTCACGTTGAAACTCTTGTCAAAAGATTTATCATGTAGTTTGTATCAGAAAATTGAATATTTTCATATTAAATTGCATGCAATATTATCGTATTAAAAGTTCTATATTTATCTCTTTTTTATAAAGATTCACAAATTTTGGAAAAAAAGTCATTTATTTAATTTTTAAAAGAGATAAGCACATTTTTTATGAGAACATTATACAAAAAAGAAAACAAAAAAAGTCTATTCCAGACCTTGACTATATCACCATGAACAAATATCATGCATGGTAAAGTCGCTAGAAATTATCCATTTCCCAACATCATAGATAAGATTGCAAAGAATCATCCACATTCTACACTTGCATTTAATGTTACACTTACATATACTGAACAAAATAGCATAAAAATATTAAAGCACAAAAACAAATGAAACCCTTAGGCCTTAGCAGAAAAGGCATGTATATAATATGTATATATATATATATATATATATATATATATATATATATATATTTCATAACTTATATAAGTGACTTCTATGTCTTGATTATTTGGTAGCTTACATAATCCCCAAATGCAGGCAAAATTTTGAATAGCCTATAAAAGCGTGATGCCTATGTATGTCTTAATCACATGAATAATCATCATCCCAAAAATGAGAATCAAAAGAAGGAAATTAGATGAAAAGAAAACATGTAATGCTACAAAATGAAGTTGTTTTACTTTACTGCTTCACCCCTTGGGACGTGCTTTGATCCCTTGTAGCAGCAGATAATAATTTATAAGAAAATGAAAATGCAATGGTTGTCCTATTCTGTGTCCCTAAAGCTTTCACTAGTCAGCCACATTTTCTTCTGGATGATAAAAACAACTTCGTCACCATCTTGGACAGAGTCAGAACTGGAATCAATTGCTTCCCAGTGCAAAGCACTTAGGTGCTTCTTTATAAAATCAATCACTGGCTGTTTATCTCGGATGATCATGAAACCAGTAGGCCGAAGCATGCGATCCATCTCAATTAATAGATCCTCTGGACTGCAACCTTTCTGTTCTATGTCAGAGAAGACAGTGGATGCATGAAGTAAATCGTATGTCCTGGGGTATGTCGAAAATGCTTCACACCTGTTTAAATATTATCACATCAAAACTCTTATTTTCTCATCATTCATGGAGGAACTACAAAAACAAAATCTAACAACTGAATCTAGAATCTAGAATAAGCAACAATTCTCAAGATCTTTAGTCAAATCACTGTATTCTCTCAACCAGATGGATTAAGATCTCTACATTAGTAATTTATTCTCTAGTCTATATCATATAATCCTTACAAATCAACGAGGCTATCTTACTCACTGCTTAAACTCTGATTTTATCTCCAAAAATCCGGAATCATTTATCATTAGTATCCTTAAACTAGTTATACAGCAGAATGCAAGCTAATATTCAATTTCAAAATGTACTTTTTATATAAAATCGTAAGAGACGTAAATCAACAATCTGGATTTGATTGTAAATAATGCTTTTTGACAAAACACTATTTACTCTTATATTAAAACAAAAATACTATTCCTTATTTGATTAAATTATTATTAAGATAAATTTTGTAGTCTGTGTGGTGATTTTTAGGAGTAAATATATAAAACAAGGACTATTAACAGCTGGGTACTGTTAATAAGAACCGTATAAGATATTGCATGAAAAATAAAGGACTAATTGGAAAATGAATCTAAACATTAGAAGCCAGAATCAAATCATATCAGAAATTATTAGGTTATAAAAATGAAATGCCTCAAATGTACGGAAAGTTATCAAAGAACCAATAGATTTATAATTCAAGCAATCTAGCTTCAATACCAGTCATGAGTAGTTCCAATGAGGCCTCTGTCATATATGAGCTTAAGTGTGTTTGGTCCATCTTGAGGTACAACATTCATCACCCAAACATTCTTGTCTCTAAGAGCAGCTGCAAATGAACCCATGTTTGCTTTCATATCCATAATATTCCTCAATGTGTTTGATGTGATTTTTGAACTCAAGAGATCCCAGTACTTCTCAACTCTCCCTTGCCATAGTTCCTGCACATGACAAAATTTAAGCCAAAAATTGGTTCATCTAAAATTATTTTTTTGTTATACAAAATTTCTATGCTAACAGGGGAAAATTTTTATTTTAGTCATTAACATGAGGATCAATTGTAATTTCTGATTACCGTGTCCTTTTCAAACATGTCATTCGAATAGCCAAAGTCAGCTAATCTAGGAGGAGGACTAGTCAGTCTTGCAGGCCATGGAACTAATCCACTACCCTTGGCTCTGTTGTCATCTGCGATAAAATCAACAAAAGTTTCCGTGGTTAAGTTTCATATACCACAACTCTCTAAATTATTCTCTTCTTTAATCATTCAAAAACATAAAATAAAAAATTTAGGAGTTGGGATACATGCTGCATGCACTAAAAGCAAATACCGATGTTCTACATCTAGCCAGCAGCATAAGGGCAGCATGAGGCTCTCACTATTTACAGGATCTGGGGAAGCTAAGACGAATCGTATCCAACCTTAGTTACGTTTGTAAGCGGAGAGACTGTTACTACTACTACTACTATAACTTATGACTACCAAATCACAAGGCATAAAGGCTCAGCCACGCCTCCATCCAGTAGCATGAGATGGAAAATTCTTAATGTACTTCAAATTAATAGATATTAAGGATTTTGGTAAGGTGCACTCATGATGCATAACATGTAGGTCTACGTTAAAAAATATTTCCCTATTTTTCATTGCAGAGAAAGGAAATGAAACACGGTAACTCCCTGTTTAAATCTTAACTCAATTGAGGGAAAAAAATAGTACATGGACTATTATAGCCAGAACACACCAGAAAAGGGGGGGAAACAAAAATGCATGCCACTGAAGAAGCAACAATGCATTGATACTTGCAAAGAAATCACTATAATCCATGGAATGCAAAAGCCATCAAATGACAGAGAAAAGGGTACTCACGATCACTGTAAGGTGTTATGCATGCTTCCATATTTACTCCCCAAATTGCATCTGGGTCATCATCAGACTGGCAAAGAGGAGGGCGACTACCAGGTTCTCTTTCCATATAGCAGTCATTTGTCAGAGGTTTTTGCCAGATAACAGTTTGGTTCCTCTTTGCAGCTATTTTCCAACACATACGCCCCACAAGGTCACTCATTTCTTTCCATATCCTTAGATCCTCTTCATCCTGAGCATATGCTTCAGGAGATGAGTATGCAAAATAACCTCCTGGCCTGAGCAACCGGTCTAGTTCAAGAAGTAGAATTCCATCTCTTTGAAGCCAATCAATTCGACAACGAGAACAATGAGCGAGCTCAAAAGATCTGCTAGGGTAAGGGAGTCTCTTAGTTCCCAGGACACCAAGATATGCTGGAATTCCTCTTTCTAGAGCAAATTGAATTTGATTCTGATGCACATCATTTGGTGCCAAGGACATTGCAATGATATCAGATGATAGAAGATATGCTCCAAAACTTGCAACACCACAACCAACATCAAGCACTGTCCGCAACCTTCCTTCATTGTTTAGATTATTGTTTGAAAAGTTAAGCATCTGGCAAAGCAAACTGGAATGTTAAGATAATGATTTATCCATGAAACACAAGCAACATGGTACTGACGTTGAAAAGCACAAGCTATTGGGTAGACCACTGGGTACATATTAACAATTTTAGCTCTCTAATTGAATCCCTCATACAAACTTGAAGCGAGTATAATGCATAGGCCCCACTTCTGACTTGACTTGTGATAAAATTTAAATTATAATTATTAACAGTTGGGTAGAAATAATCAAACTCGTGATCACTTGATCCAATGTAAAGGACCAGTTTCTTTAGAAGCTCATGCTGAAGACATATGAACAGTTTACAATATCTACATCTGTAAATAAAAGCATATTACACAACTAGATGCAAAGACACACTACATGTACTATTGTACTTGCAAATAAAAAAGATTAAAAAGCTGAAATAGTGAGAAAATGAAAGAATAGGAAAGAAAAATATAAAGTAGGCATAGAATACAAGGTGTATTTATCTCAAATGAATTACTTTAATATCATTTTAAATTAAACAATTACACTTATTTCACCAACCCCAATTTTTAACTTGGGTTAAAGGTGTTATTGATGTTGATGTTGTTGACACTTAATTCCTCATGTTTCGTTAATTAAATAAAAAAAATAAAGATTATTTTTAACTTTTAGTTCATCTTCACTATTAATAGCAGGCATAAAGATGGATACTTGCATAAACACAAATTTCAAAAACAAAATATATAGGGTTTCATTTTTTTTATATGCAAAACCAGTAAAGTCAGATGCAGACTTAAACTAGTAAAATCAGATGCAGACTTACATTTGCAATTGATGCTATGTATTTGTCAGCTCCATAATGAAAATGAGTCCCGCCTCCAGGAAACACTATTTTTTCACCTTTTACAACCATCCAATTCTGGTCAGACTTCTCGTGTGCAAGGTGAGTATGTGGGATATTTGCTTTCCACACCTCATCTCTGCTTTGTGGCCACTTAATAGGAACCTGCAACATTATATAAACAACAAATGTTGGACTAAAATAATACATCAGTATCAGAGGGTATATTGAAGATCACATATACTCATAGCAAATTTTCACCTTGTATCCAGATGGAGGAGGAATCAAGCAATTGTACCGCCTTTCAGCAGGAGGACAATGTCTTTCATAGTGCTCCATTACAGACAGGTCCAGCTTCATCCTCATTTGATAGATTAGGTGTCTATCTAAGCAAGGAATCAACTCTGAATGACGATCATCACAAACCTTCAAAAACATAAACATTGTAAACACCATGAGACTGCTGATGAGCCAAAAGTATAGTCATATTTAGATGATGCCCATGAACTTGATTGTGCCCACTTATTCATCTATGAAACTACCAAGTTTATTTTCATTGTGCAAACAAGAATCTTGTTGCTTGATTTGAATATTAATGTGGATGTGGATAAGGAATTAGTTTTCTTCAACGTTTACTTTCCCATTTATAACCATTTTTAGCATCTTATTTAACTCATATGTAATGTGTATTATTACCAAACTACTATACTTGAACTTAAGAGTTTGGCAACCTGAATTCGAATCAAACAGTATATAAGAGAGTTCATTATTATTAATACAACTAATTAAACCAAATAGCAATAGCAGAAATGAAATATTAAAGATAATAGCAATTATAAGGATGTTGCAAGAAACCATGAAGAAATAGTGAATGTGCCCTATGTCTAAGCTAACAAAGCAACATACAGGGAAACTCTTTGGAACAATATTATCCTCCCCATCTCCCTGTCTGAAACTTGATGAAGATTCATCTTGCTTGCCATCAGTGTCATCCTCTGCACCCAAATATGATGAGCCAAGTCTTTTCAATGATCTGCCATATTCAAGAGCAGATGAACCACTATTCTGAGAACCAAAGATGGATCCGCCATACACATACAGAAAACCAAGAAAAATTGCCACAGCACAGATGGAAGCAACTAAACGCTTTTTTTGTGATCCATCAGATCCCCTCGACATTTATTAGTTGAAAGTACAAATCCAAACTGCAACTTTCACTGTTCTGTTACAGGCTAAAAGGATCCTGTTTCACCAGATATTCAATGTCAAATTCACCACTCAAAACCCCACTTAATGTAGCAACCCCAGTACTTCAAATTAGAAACAATGACAAACAGCTTCCTCACAATACAGTGACTAAATGATTGACCTGCAAACAAGGGAAGAGCAGTCAGCAAAAGAGATACAGAAAAACATTACTTTGTTATTGTTTTGACTTTTGATTAAATCATAGTGCTCAAAGGAATAAAGACTATGAAACCATAAACACTTATCTATCATGGAAAACTCTACTAAGGAAAATGGATCCAAATATAAAAATGAATTTCAAACTTCTTTATGAGAACAAATCCATGTATAGAAACTTAAAACTGCTTTATTCCCTTGTGGGTTGAAGTTCAGAGATAGATGTAAGCAAGGCACCAACCAGCAAAGAGAGATTTTCACAGCACCGAGGACATTCATAAACAAATAAAAGGGATAATAGCAATTAATGCACCCCGGACAAAGCAATCTCTTGTCCTAGTACTCTTGGTCAAACACCAAACAAGTGGCCAATGAGCAATAACCCAATCACAAGGAAATCGGGATCTATTGATTGATAAGATGTTGCCTAATTTACTTGATGATCAAGCATGAACAGTCCTAGAGTGTGACTCAAGGTAAGTTACAAACTCAATCCACAAGATTCCCTCCTAGGTTTCCGCCAATTCTTTTGTAATAAAAATAAACAAAAGAATAAATAAATACAAGTGAAGAGAGCAACGATGACCGTTATGCTTGCTATCAGTAAAGTGACAACAGCAAACCAGTGAAAACGATGGATCCAAATCACCCCTTAAAAGAAACATGATCTAAGGTGACATCTGACAAGTAAAGACACCTTTTGCACATATATGATTCCAGAAACTTCGATGGATTTAAATCGAGCAACATGAACCATCTTAAGGACAAACACTAACCACAAAGTTAAACTGAACTTGCAGATCTAGCCCAATGCAAAATAAACATCATTAGCATTAAAACGAGTAACACTCATTAATAACAACGAATTATAAAATAGACTCTAAGTTGCTTTCAATGGGCAGCAACCACATCAAACACACCCATGTTGCAAAACGCTTCAGAGTTCAGATCCATCACAACCGCTACACCACACACAAGCCAAAACGAACTTAGTAAAAGTAGAATGACATCAAAAAAAGCTTACTGGGTTCAGATCAAAATCCAATTGGGTGCAAGAAAATGAAATCAAAATCCCAACTTTGTCTAAAAAAAAAGGACTATAGAAGACACATGGAAATAAGAAGAAGAAAAGTACGAGGAGATGAGATCTCAGTGAGTGTCTGAATTGTGTTATGTGCGTGCGTTTGTAACAGTGGAGCAGCAGTGGTCCTTGTAAAGAAGGGGTGAGTTAATGTTTTAAGGTGGTGGTGGGGTATTCCAACCTAAAAGAGTTTGCAAGAGTTTCAGCAGTGTGGAGTGTGGACAGCAAAATGACCTGTGATTAAGGTGGCAAGACTTTTGTGGCATATGATATGGTGTGGGTAAGATTGGTTACCACTGAGATTCCATTTGGACACACACAAAGTGGGTTTGCACTTAACTCTCAGCTATCATGTCACGCTATGCCACACGGTTTTACTACTCTTGTGCCAGTCGGTGCTCTTTATTTTATGCGATAATTTGAAACAAAGTCAAATTGTGGAACAGGGTTTCTTAAAAAATAAAAAAAGAAAGACAAGTTTATCTGCTTGAGATGGGAAGCTGAAATAATAACGACTTTGGCATTGGAAATTGCCAGTGAACTTCGGATGGTATATGTTGAAAATTTGGAAATGGTTGGTACTTGATAGTATTTTATTTCTTTGAGAATGGAAAACAGAATAGTCAATCTCTCTGAATTTAACAGTGACAATCGAGATTCGGCTTTTTTGGATGTGTTTGTGTTCCTTCAAAAATCACATCTAAAATTCTAAATTTATCCCTAATTTTATGGGGGAAATCCTTATACAAACAATGGCAAGTGTTTGAAAGATAAATTTGTTCAAGAATTTTCATAAAATAAATATTTATTTAAGGTACCAAATAGAAATCTTTAAAATGTCTGTCTTATTAACCAATATTTTTTTAATATATATAGATTCATATAAAAATTCACATGTTTACTAAATATATATTTTATTCATTAGATCTATCAAATTTAATGGAAAACGTCTTTAAAAACATTTGTAAAGTAAGTTATACATTATATTTATATATACAGTAATAATATCATATAAGAAAAAAATATTTATTTATATGTTTAAATAAATATTACATTAATGGTATTGAATGCTTCATTAGCAATTTTGTTTTTACTGTCTCTCAGACACACCCCAGTCAAAATTATAATGATCAAAGTAAAATTAAATTTGAATTTATTAAGTAAAATATTAATTTTGAGGTTTGTAGATGAAAAAAAAAATTGAGAGAAGAGGGCTCACTCAAAATGATAAGTTGAGTCTTTAAGGGGAATTAAACATTAAATTATATATAGTGAGAGAATGAATCAGGCTACTCTAAGAATAACTATTGATAAAATTATTTTGTCCAATAAAATTGTATATATTAAATTTTATTAATTCAATTGTTTATTATGTCAATATTGACTTAATTAATGATCATGCACACCAAAATTTAGATAATTGAATAAAAAACACTAAATTTTAGATAAGTTAGCTTAGTTTCTCATGTCTTGCATGGATATTAAATTCGCATTTTATAATATACAGGAGTAATTTTTTTATTATTTGAATTTTAATATATTTTATTTAATTTCAATTGTAATAAATGTATGTTAGTAGATAGGAATGTATGCATGTCATATCTAATCTATGAATCTACCTAATTCAATCCAATCCAATTAGATTTTTGTGGGTTGGAATAAATCATTAGATTTGATTGATTTTAATTTAATGAATCCGATTAAAATTAAATTGGGTGACATGTTTAAAGTTTTTGACCTAACCAACACTCGAACTAACTTGTATACAATCAAATTATTAATATAGAAATCCTAAACTAAACACATCTCATTCTTAAGGTAATACATTGTTTACTTAAGATAATATATTATTTTGAAATTTATCCTTTTTCGTTTATTTTAAGGTAATAAATATTATTTTATAAATGGTATTGTGAGTATATATATATATATATATATATGTTTTATTTTTTATGTTTACCATATGAACAATACAATGTTTTATGAATAATGATCTTTAAAATATTATATATTACTATTTTGTCAAAAAATATTCTTACTATTTTTAACTTTGAGGATTTTTTTTCAAGACTTGATATTTTATTGACTCAATCCTATGACCAATCCAATTCAAATTGGATTGGGTTGGAAAAATAAAAATGATAAAGTCAATCCAATTCAATCCAATTAAGTTTAATTGAATTGAGTTGAAAAATATACAAAACTCAACTCAATTTAAACCACTTACACCCTATTAGTGGATATGGAAATAAATATTTAAATATATTTTATATACACACTTGTGATGAATTTAAAACTTTTAAATAATAATATAATATTCAGTAAATATATAGAATAAATTAATATTGATTTAAATTGTTTTATTAGATAATCAATTAAAGTTTTGCATTGTATGTTTCATAATAGTAAAATATATTTGTATGAATTGACTTAAATTTTATCTGGACAAATTAAAAAATAAATAGAAATGAATCTTTATTAATTTGTATTTAAGTAAAATTTACTTTTAACGATAATTACTATATTTCAAAATATACCTATAATCGAATATTTTTTACATTTTTACTTTGATCAACAAAAAATATATCATATCAATTTACACAATTATTAAACTTATTATATAAAATTATAAAACATAAAATAAATATAAAATTTAAATATTTCAATTTATACTTATGTAATATAATTGATTTAAGATTTTATTAGAAATAAAATAAAATAAATGTAAAATCTGCATTATATATAAACACATACATACACACAGAGAGTAGGTCAGGCATTTGAAATTATGTAATCCTATCTACAGCCACTGAAGAGTCAAATATTTTTAAAGTTTTATGAAAATATTTACTCGATAAGAATTTTTAATTTAATGCTCAGGTTCAAAAAATTTAATATAGAGTGAGAATTATTAAAGAAAACAACTTCAATAAGAATTACTAATTTTGAAATAATGTAATTGATATTGGAAAGTTATAGGAGACATGAATTTGGCAAAATTTATCCTAGATTTTTATATGCCAAAAAAATCATAGTAATAATAGATAAATCTAATTGATATGGAACATTTTGTATATATGTTTTGAATTTCCATCAACTAGTGGACAGAAAAATATCTACCAAAAACAAAGGAAAAATTCAATGATGAAATTAGATAAAGAATCTCAATTAATAACTTTGAAATTTTAACGAATAGGGTCATATATATGGAACAAT
>PYAF01002668.1:425218-440688 GCA_007407185.1 Glycine tomentella
TTTTTTTTTTTTTTTTTTTTTTTTTTTTTTTTTGGAAAACTGGGTTATTATACCTCATGACCTTGAGCAGCTCCAAATTACACATGAAAGGGATGGAGATGGAAGAAGAACCCTAAGAACACTAGAGAGCTTTTCCCCCTTCCAATAGAATAGTGCAAAAGTGTGAACTAATACAATAATTATAGTAGAAATGCAGGGATATTTATCTATACTCGAGGGTCAGGCCTAAAAATACAAAAGGAAAATTTATATTTCAATTGCTGACTCGCTCAGCCACATACTCTGTCTTAGCCAAATGACATTCTGTTATCCCAAGAAATTGTTGACTCAACTAAACCTTTGAAGCTTCAGTACTTCAGAATCAATCTCCAAAATGAGTTCTACATCTTTAGACTCCTTCATCTACAAAAATAAATGGAGTAAATGTAACCAAGAAACTAAACTAGTAAACTACTATACTGAAATTTAACTACTAATGAAATTCAAGCAATTTGTGTCAAAATAACCCCTTGAACAAGAATAAAGAAAGATTATTGCCTCAAAGAGCATTCACAAAGTAAATAATTTAGGCACTTATCAACCATATTTGCTAATACAGTTGGAACTAGATAATTCAGTTACTTATAACTCTATTTTATTTTAATAAAGTCAAATCTCTAGTACCAGAAGCTATCTCCTATGACTTAATCTTATCTTACGCACCATAATCTTAGGAAATGTTACCTCGTTGTAATTATTTATACATTTTGTATACTATTACTATCACCCAGTGAATAATATCAAGTTCAATTTCTATCCAATTTTCATCTTGATATCATAGCTCTTTGAGCTCACCATTGCACCATACGTATTCAAATCCTTCCATATGGAGACTATAGGCAACGCAAGTTAGCCAAAATCACTCATCTCCTTTTTCTCTGTCAAGCTGGACAGAATCAACTATTTTCTTTGGAAACCACTTGTGTTTCCTTTAATTAAAAAAAGGTGGTAGGATGGATGGATATATATTTTGCACAAAGGAATGCCCAAAACAATTTATTACAGAAGTAACAAACAAGAAATCCAATCCTGGTTATGTATAATGGATAATTAATGACCAACAACTCATAGGTTGATTATTTAATTCGATGACACAAGATGTGTGTGGGCACTCAATTGTTGCATTGTGAGATCTCCAAGGAACTTTAGGAAGCATCTCAGAGCTTGGTTGATGCATGCTCACACTCGTTTCAAAGTCACGTTGCTCAAGACCAAAATTCATAGCACTAGAAAATGATCAATGAATAGATGAAGGGTTACTTGATCAAAATGAAGACGTTGTATGACAATTTGAAAATGGCAAAAAGTCTTGTTTCAACTATTGATCTCATCATTTAGAGTACCCTAGATGATTTGGATAGCGAGTACAATGTAATAGTACGTAGTTCAACTATTTCTAACATGACATTGGTCAATTTACAACGACAACTCCTTGCCTTTGAGAATATGCTTGATCAACTGAATTATTTATCAAGTCTCTCCCCAAATTCATAAGTTAATATTTCTACTATATCATATATTATAAGGAAACAAACCTTACATTCATTGACGGATCTACGTTGAGGAGTTTGGGTGCAGCTGCCCTCACTAACATTATAAAGTCTTTCATATATATAATATATATATATATAATATTATATTGCTCCCAAATATTATATTTAAAAATGAAACTTACATAGGCTTGCACAACCTATATGTTGAAGAGTTAGCTTTTAAAGGTTTATTACTAGTGGATAACATTATAAAGTTTTACACGGTCAATTTTTTTATTTTATTTTGAAAATGACAAAATAATCAATTGTTTCTGGAATACAATAGTTCTTTGAGAATAATAATGTATTTTTTTTTCTTAATCACATGTATTTTTTATAGGAAACTATTATAATGTATATTTAATTATAATGTTAAAAGTGATATATAATATTTTTTAATGCCACAAATTTATATATAAGTATTACTCCCACAATTTAAAATTTCGGAATCCGTTATATTCGAGGTGGATGGAGAGGATCAAATCAAAAAGAATTGTGAGGAGGAAGAGACAAAGGTAGGAATTCTAAAGATTAACCAGTATGTCAAGTCTGTGGTAAATCTGGTTACGTAGAAGTTCACTGCTTTTACAGGTTTTGTTGTAATTTTGTGTTTTTCAAAAGGTTATTATTTATTGTTTTTTTCTAACTTGGAGGAGTATTTTCCAATATAATGATATTTTTGTCATACCTTTTTACTGTTTTAATTAGTTATAATTCATGTTTTAAATTGATTTTAATATCTCATTTAAACATAATAATTACTCATTATTTTAATTAATTATATTTATTACATATTATTGTTATATGACCATTTTCTAACTATAAATAAAATGTTTTTCCTATTGTTTTTATATCCTGAAAAAAATACAATCCTCATTATTCTCTCTGTTGGATTCTTAATTCTTATCTTATTATTTCTGATATCCCAATTAATTTGGGATAAACCTATTAAATCATGAGGAATTTGTGTTTTATGCGGATAAAATCTTAATAACAATGTGTCTGTTACATTTCTTAAACTATATAAGTCAGAAATTAAATCAAGATTCGTGTTCATCAAAATTTGTGTATTGATGAATTCTTGATTTGTGATTTTATCTTTGCGTATAACAAATTTGACTAAACTTACACAAGACATCCACATAAAGAAATGAGATAAGACAGATCTGGAAATTCAAATTATAATGCTCTCATTGACTCACAAAAATCATTTCTAAATGGTTATGGGTATTTTGATAGTGGTGCAAGCAATTAGGTGATTCACGACTCCAATCCGTTTCAAGAAATTTTAGATAATGATGGTAAGAGTATACTCTAGCAGGAGGTCATGGTGATAAACTTGAGATCCTTGCCACTAGTTCCATAATGCTTCGTACCCATCAAAGATTACTTGATCTAAATGAAATGTTATTTGTCCCTAAAACTAATAAAAATCTCTTAATTAAGCATATCAAAGCCTGCAACTAATAATGATGTGATTGTTGAATTTCATTAAAAAAAAAAATTGTGAAGGACAGGGTGACAGGGACATATCTACTTGAAGGGAAGCTTAAGGAAGGACTGCCAATTGCGGATAAATTTTCTTTCAATTGGAGATAATTACATTCTCTTTTCAGTTCATGCTAATTATTTAATTAATTATAAGGAAGTGTAAGATCCAATCTCCCTTCAGAGTTGAGCGTTTAACATCTCGTGTTTTATTCAGATCATGATTTTGCTGCTGAGCGTAACACACCAAAACTGTATTTATTTTTTATTTGTTGAGTTTGTGAAATTGTGAAGATTCCAGTAAATATGGGAATTGAGACGTGAATTCAGTATACATACCCGTGAACGTGAGAAAAAGAAAGGAAAGACACATGATAATTTAACTCAAGTGGTGTTTTAATATCTCAGCCGTTAATTGTTTTTAATTATAATTTCATGATTATTATTAGCAATTCATTTTAAAAGATGTTCTCATTTAAAACATTCCATATTTTTATTAGATACATTTAAATCGATACTTCAAATAAAATTATCTTATACTTAAAATATAAAACTTATGAATTGATGCTCCTAAAATTTATACAAATAAAATAATAAGTAAATTATCAAAATTTGATAATAAATATTTATTATTTTCAATCAAAATATAAATTTATATCAGTAAATCACGTCACTTTTTAACGTGAGATTAATTAAAAGCTTTTTTTATATATAGAAAATGTGATATATAACAGGCTACGGTTCCAAAAATCCATCAGAAGTTGTGGTTTTTTATATACAATTTTAGTATCAAGCCTTGCCATCATCATGGTATGCTAACAAAAAGATATACAAAGAAAAGTGGACATGTGGATCGGAGCAATATTACAAAAATCACACGCACCCTTCATGGTCAATCATGATCCCCTTTGGATCATGTTCCCTTTAACCGCGAGCTAGACTATCATCAAACCATTGCCAATTAGAGCAAAATTATTATAGAAAGCATTATGAGTTTCCTTACAGCGGTATCTACGCACACAAATAGCTAAATATCGAGGTTTAAACTCTGCTTGTTTTTATCTTTTTCTCAATGCAAAAAGGAATAATAAAAAAGATCCTTTCGGGCCGGTTTTCATGCAAATGTATTAGGAAATCATGCAAAAATAATTTGCATAAACGGAACAAAGGCAGCGTTGAGGCAACAAACATATCTTATTATCTCTTATTCTTTAATTATATATATTCATGCATTAATATTACACTCATATCTTACAAATTCTTTAATATATCAAACAAAGTATGTATTATTAATTATTTTTCAAAAATGTTAAAAAATTATAATATTTCCACATTTTGATTTTTTAAAATTCAAGTGTATAGAAAACATATATAAATATCTTAAATTTTGATATTTAATACGTACCAAAAAGTAATAATATTAAAATCCAACGTATCAATTTTTTTTTTCCTGTGTGGTTTGTAGGGTAGCGGGGGACAGAAAGTATGAAAGGGCCAAAGAGGAGAGGCCGTTAAACATTCATACATGATAGCAAAGTGGAACAGTTTAGGAACTAAAATATATGAAAACATCGAACTTCCATGAGTTATATGACTTATATCCTTAATTTTCAATTTTAGAATATATACACATTTCTGGTCAATTCTGTAATCATTTAGTGTGTTTAAATTAGAATAGATCAATTGTTTCCAAATATATATATTTCTAACATTAAAGCTATTTTGGACCAAATGTCATGTGCAGTTTTATTGTTTAATTAAAAGTTACATTATAATTTATAATTATTTATAGTACTTACGTATTATTGTTTTTCTTTCTGAAAAGTTAGCCGCCACAATTATATATTGGTTTTGGAAATTTAATAATTGAGAATAAGTTCAATGATGATAAATAATATGAGAAACTCTCGCGGGATTTCTTCCATGAGGCTTTTAGCTTTCTTGCTTGTTTCTATAATTTCTCAATGAATAAGAAATAATGTGAGAAACATAACACGGTGTGATTTAATTAACATTTGTCCGTAAACTTTAGCATGTGGTTAGGGTTCAATTAACTCCCTGACAGAGGGATAATTAAGTTAAAAAGTGATGATAATATGAAAACAAATTCATACGGGTATACGTAATGTATTATGTTTCAGACGAAAATGTGTTGCCATGTATGCGATCATGTTTACTCTTGGGAGCCCATTATACAAGTCTCATTTACATCCTTATCCCAACAATTGAGTGTATGTTTTGGACTTTTTTAAAAATAAATTTTTGTTATTTGATATTTTTAAATATTTTTTAAAAATAGTTTTTTGGTTAAAAAAAAAACTCAGTTAACGCGTAATATGTTTAACAGATTTAACGGTTATCTACCGATTATGTTAGATTTTGTTAAATCCCTAAAAAACAATATATTAATATTAACTAATTATTATTATTATTATTAATAAAGCACATACAAATATTATTCCCTTAATATAGGGCCCACCTGATGACCCTGGTAAAATAAAGTGAATTGAGAAGTAGTAAGAAGTAAAGCCTGGCCCTCTGTTTACATGATGATTTGTCACAGTAAACCCACTACATAGAAAACTAATAGAAAGACATTGCTTTAATAAATTCTTTCCACACCCTTTAACTTTTATAATTGAAGAGGGAAACATTTCGACATACGTAGGGCATCTGTATGAATGATCAGCATTTAGTGCTAGTTGAGAATCCCAATTAAATCCTTCATCTCAAATGTATCTCTATGGAAATTTTGAATCACATCTTATACAAAATAATAAGACACGCACAAATAAAATTATTAGTTCAATTTTCCACCATTTGGTAATATACTTTGTAAAGTATATCCTTAGCTTATTCACCCAAGCATAAAATAAATACTACCATAATGGACAAGGGTTATACGACATAGTATAAAGGAATTGTTAACTTTCACAATTTCATGTGAAAGCTAACAATGTCTATGACTCGTTTTGCATAAAATAAATTTTAAAAATTATTTAATTAAGTTGATAGAGAAACCATGAATTCAATTTTAATGAAAAACATATTTAGCTTGTTATTAATAATATTTATTAATTTTAAACATGAAATCAAATATAATAATATATGTAACTAATAAATTTATTTATTGAGTAAAACAATAAAGATAAAAGATAAATGCATAAACAATTGAAGAAAAATTAAATGAAAAGAGAATACGTTAAAAATTTGTTAATTTTTATTATGCTTATTTATGATTTAAATCAATTATATTTTATGTTTTCTGAAATTATACAATAAATTTCTGAAAAAAGCATGCTAAATTTTATATTTATAAATTTTTATAAAACTATTATTATATTTGGTACTTTTGTATTTAATGAAATACAGTTAGATACTCTTTAGTTCATTTTTTTTCCAATTAGATTGGTCCTAATAATTTTTATTTATTAAAACAAAATATTAAATCACTAAAATACCCTTATGATACTAAGTTATTTCATAAAAATATATTATAACTTTCTCATCAGAAAAGTAAATATTAAGGTGCGTGCAATTAATCCCCCATAATATATAGATAGATAGAAATTATCAAATGAGATTTCTTCGTTCTTTCGGTTTTTTTTAAAGCCTTTCGTTTTCTTTTATAATAATCAGTAATCACCATTCACCACTCTTCATTTAATTTATACCATTTCCTTTCTCTTTTTATCTTTTAAACTCATTATTTTTCTTGCATTGAGTTAAGCCATTGTCTTATTCTTAAGCAACGGTACTAGCTAAACAAATTTCATCATCAGAAGCCAATGAAATGACAAAGAGAGAGCTAGTGATTACTTCAATATTGTATAATAAAAAGAGAGATCAAAAGTTTGATATACATTTTATAAGAAAGAGAAAACATATTTTATAAGAAAGAGAAAACATGCAACTCAAAACTACTGTAGAAATAATATGTAATGTATGTCATATATTTCTTTAATTTAATTATACATGATGCCAAGCCCAACTAATCATGTACTCCAAAATGTTATTTTAAGCACTTAGAAATATATCAAAATTCAGAAGGGAAAAAAATGCAATTTTCTTTCACCATATAATGCAACCAACTGGACATACTGAACAAAGTAGCAGAAGATGTGTTTATTGTGACTGGACCAACATATTAGCGACGTTTTAAGTTTGTATAGCCTTCAAAGCAAAATCAGTTTATATGTCAGGTTTCGTATGGTCATGCATGCCGTCACATAATTTAATTTTATGCCATCAGAAATAACACAACTCTAATATCTAGAAGGGATAATATAGTCATTTTCTGGAGAATAAAATAGTTAACACGTTTAGTTCAGCATTTATTTAAAAAAATTACTTATTTAACAAAAAATTAAAAAAATTTAGACAAATAAACTCAAAAAAAGTAAAGTATACACCAAAATATGTACATATACTGATGAGCACTCTCTAATATATATATATATATATATATATATATATATATATTATTGATTAAAATTTATTAAAAATATAAAATTATTAATAAAACTCATTAAATAAAAAATGAGTCGAGACTAACAAAATTTTATAATATTTTTTAATAAATTTCAATCAACAATTAAAAATATGTTTAAAAAGTTTGATGTTAACATTTTCTCATATATGTAGTAGATTAGATTACACCGTCAAATCCCATTATTCTGTTCTCCTTAGTATTATATCAATATATAAACAGGATATGAAAGCCGAAGCATCACTACATGAAAAAATGAGAACAACTACATACATAAATATGGTTTTTCCAGGCTTTGACCAAAAGAAAACAAATAGCACTATTATAAGGGTATTTATTATTAAAAATCGTGTAGCTACTAGCCATAGTGCAATCTCTTTTCTCCCACTCAAGTAGACAATACTATCAGAATTGATTCAGAGAGAGTTCGTGTGCACACACTCCAAGGCACTTCTCACCTTATGATGTCTACCAATTGCATGACAGTTTGAAGCACATATTGTGCTAGACTCGGTGTTAACACTGCATATTTATAAATGAAATTACACATATGAAACTACACGAAATCCCTGAACTAACAGGACAGAAACGAGTCAAGCCACCAAAATTACCCTACCCTAAACTCTCAAAGTATAGATGAACAATACAGTATACTATACTACTAAACAGTCAAGTAGATGGTATATATTTTTCAAAACGCAACAACGTATAATTACAGGAAAAGAAAGAAACTAGAACAACTGCAGTTTAATAAATGAAGGTATATGGAAACTGACAAGATCTTGAGATCCATTGTTTTCTTCATAACATATCTTCAAGAGAGTTCATACACATTTTCTTTTATTAATACAAATTGGACAATGTTGTGATATTGGTCTGTCACAGACGACACACACAAGCACAGCCCCTCCACAGTGTTTTTTACTGCTACTACTTAAATTACTGCTGCATCTACCAAGAGTAGTACTGCTGTTTAGGTTTACACAATATTTTTCTAATGCAATTGCAAAGGGTGTCCCCATATTGCAGTGCCCCCCCAGCCCATTGTCAATCACAACTTCTGCATAATTAGTAAGTCAAAGAAACAAACAAACAAAAAAAAATTAAGCATATATAATTTAGATAAACATGTAATAATGTTAATCACTAAGCTCCCAATGCCATGTAAAATTGAATCCAAACAAGTTAGTTATGAGCTAAACTTGCTATAATATCAAGAAAATTTAGTTTTGCTACAGTTATAATTTTTTAATCAATAGTGGAACCAGTTTGAGCACATCAGAAAAAATTAAAGATGACAGTTTTTTCAATAACATATCAAAACTCTTAAATTTTTAATTGATCGAATGCTATAGAACTGTTTTACATTATCTATCTATCTATCTGTGTTGTATTATCAGTGTATGTGCAAAAATTTTAATACGAGTGTAAGTATATGAGCATTAAAGTGTATATTAAAACCCTTAAATTAGTGAGGGGAGTTGAGAATGTTTGAGGATAGTTATGTGGCCTTACTAACTTGCATTATTTCAGGGAGGCAATGGAGGTTGTTGGGGACGCTTGCGCTTCTTTTTCTCGTAGCTAATACCCCTAGCCTTGGCTTGCGAATCACGCACTTCACGAAGGTAGAGTCTCACAGCGCGAGCACCAAAAGGGTTAGCTTCAGGTTTTCCTCCATTCTCTTCAAAAGCAGCTCTGAGGCGCCCTATGAGTGCGTCGAGGCTCCCCCATGCTTGGCGTAGAGGGCAAGGGCAAGGTGCAGGAGGGTTCGGGTGCCCGAAGAAGGGACAAAGCTGCGTGTGGACCTTGGTTTTCCCGAACTGGTCGAGGTACCGCAGGAACTCCAGCACGTGTGCGCCGCTGCACCGTGAGAGCGAGAGTGGGGGCCTGTGGTTGCGGAGGTACTGCCCGAACGTGTTCCAATCGCGCCGCTTTTGGTTCTCGTAGCGGCTCAGAGTGGTCGAAGAAGAAGAAGAAGAACATGGTGTTGGTGCTGCTGCTGATGCTGCTGCTGATGATGGGAAATTGGTGGGTTTGGTACTGTTTGTGTTTGATGAGTCAAATTCTTGAAAGGAATTCATGATCTGTAGGAGAAGAAGAAGGTGGTGTTATAGGATCTACACGAGTAGGATCTGTGTTACTGTTTGTGGATTTGTTCAGTGAGTTTGCTGCTTGTTGGATCGTTAAGGAGGGTTTTCAAGAGTTGTGAGTGAACGAGAAGGAAGAAGATCTCTTGAGAATTAATAGAAGGCATGGAAGGTGTGCAAGGGAGAAAAGAAAAGAAGAGAAAAATGGCTTTCCTGATTGTTTGATCAGATTTCAGCAGAGAAAAAAGAGAGAGAGAAGGTTGGATTGATGATCGAGAATGGTGGAGATAACGTAACAGGAAAGAGGGTAAAAGAATAGTGGAGAGAGATAGAGAGAGAAACCTATTTTCCTAGAAGCTAGGCTACCTTCAACCCCTTATGTTTTTTGATAACTCCTAGAATACTTGAAAGCGTAGTGATGCTAGGTGCTTTTTTCTAACCCTGTTTTTCTGAAACCATTTTTAGGAATTCTATCACAGTGTGTTTTTTGGTGTTTTTTTTTAAGGTGGGGAGGGGAGGAAAAAAAGGGTATGCAGCTAGCTGAGTTGGTTTGACCTATGGCAGTGTCCCAAGCAAAGAGAGAAAGTGAGAGTGAGAGACCAGAGGGGCTTAATTGAGAAAGAAGCAGTGTTTTGGACTTTAGGGCTTTTGTGGAAATGGAAATAGGTTGAAAATGACAGTGAGAGATGATTGATGCAGACAGATAAAGGTAATCGGTAAAAAAAATTTAATAAAATGGTCTTGGGGCTTCTCTCTCTTGCGTTGATTGACAATACCTTTTTCGAAATTACCTATTTACCCTTTTATGTCTGATACCACTAAAACTTTACTTTGGAAAATATGGGATCATCAACCATAGTTGCATATACAAGTAGACACTAGTAGCAGGGCTTGTGAACTTACCATCATTAGATTTTTACTTTTCAATAAGTGCTAATCCCAAGACCCTAGATATCTGTGTGCAGATTATAATGATTTCAATGATGAAAATCATTGACGGCAAAGGACTTTCAATTAAATCACATCCTAAATTACTAAGGTTAAAGAAATAACCCAAAAATAACCGATTTTACTAAGTTTATTATAAGAAAATTTAAAATTGTCAATTTTCATAGTTAAATAAAATAAAATCAAAGTTATTATAAAAAAAGACAATTTGTACGAGGAGGCTTAAGAAAACACCCATTAATGTATTTTTTATTATTAAAATTTAATTAATGAGATGTGAAATCAATAATACTTTTAATTTTAATAAATTTTAACTAAAAAAATATATATTCCTATAATTTTTTGTTATGTATAGTACTAGATTCGTTTTGTATATACATTGAATTTTGTAACATATACTATTTAGGGCGGGGAGAATCTCTCATGCACAATAATAACAATCAAAATGATATGATTATACATAAAATATAATACAAATAAAAATAAATGAAAGACTCAAATTTTACGGGGTTCAACAACTTTTACATATATCTACAAAATATCTCAATAATTATCTATATCAAGTTTTCCAAACAAATCGTAAGAAGACTTTCTCCATTATAAATTTTCTTCACAAACTTGTAATAATAAGTGTTTTTTTTAGGTTAATTTATTCACCAAACTTGTAATGTTCCTTGTAATAGTAAATATTTGTCGAGATATTCTATAGACATAGGTAAAAGGTATCGCACCAAATAAAATTTATGCACATCTTTTTTATCATCATTGTTGTGGATGAAGGATTTTTTTCTCTCTTGAGAACGGTATATTAGAGTTAATGGTGTAAGTACAAGAGAGACCTCGATTCACGTGCCGTAAAATAAAAAAAATTACCTAAATATCACGCAAGCAAAACAATTTACCAGAGTACCACGCGGCATAGTTCGTTAGTCAGATCAGCAAACTCCGTTGGCTGATGTGGCGCGATGTTGGTGGCCACGTAGTTCGCTACAGCTTCCACCAAACTACATGGCTGCCCAACGGGCAGTCTACGTGGCGCATACCTAGTTCGCTAACCCCCTAGCAAACTGCGTGGACGCTAATTCAAAAAAAAAGGTCGTTACGGTCACGTGTTAACATGTGACGTAGTTCCCTGCCCCCCTAGCGAACTATGTCCACTGGCCCATTAGCGAACTATGTCCACGCTAGACAAAGTTCGCTACTGTACCTAGCGAAGTAGGCCACGTAGTTCGCTAGCCTTATTAGCGAACTTGCCACCATCTGCCACGCGTCCTGCCCGCTTCTAATGGGACACTGGCTCATTGATCAAAGGAGTGCCACATCAATCAACATAATTTGCTAGTCTGACTAGCGAATTAGGCCACGTGGCACTCTAGTAAATAATTTGGCCAGCGTGGTATTTAGGTAATTTTTTTTATTTTTGTGGCATGTAAGTCGAGGTCTCAAGTACAAGAAGTGTCACCATCCAATATTGAAGGAATTTTAACATAAAAAAGATAAGAAACACACCAAAGCTTGCGTAGTGAAAACATATGATAAACATTGAAGATGGTTGTGATGAACTAACATGATGGAGGGAGTTAGAGAGGTGGTAATGAAGTTTAAACTTTTAATTGAGAGAGATTATTGGAAAAATTAATCTTGATTTTCAATACTAATGCAAGTGAGTGAAAAATTAAGAGCTGCATTCCAAAGGTAATGAAATGTATATTGATTCTCGGAGAACTTCAATACCATAATGAGAAGGTAGGTAAAGAGGTAGATAATTAAAAGTCATCAAGTCTCATTAGTGAACAAATTATGCATGAACCACCACTATATAAAAGGGTTCTTGTGAAGAGAGAAGGTACCACATAATATTTTAACGTGAAGGTCATCATCACCCAAGTGAGAGAGGACTCGTGTAAGGAGAGAATTTTCTCCCGTTTGTCCAAAAACATGTAATGAGAGGATTTTCTCAAGTCTATCCAAAAAGCTTGTGATCTTATTTTAGATAGTGAATATTTATACTGTTGAGATGTTCTCTATAAATAATAAGAGGTGTTGAATTAGGTAAAATTTGTCACTTTGGCTATTTTTATTTGTGGTGGTGTTTGTGTGTATTCCATCTTTTGATTCTCATATTGTGCATGAGTTAATTTCTTTTTCTTTAACCATGGTATCAAAGTTGATAGTGCAATTTGAAGATTAGTAAAACGAGTATTAAAGTGAGATGAGATTGATGGTAGATCCATTTGGGAATACTCATGTTAGTACTCTTATTGGGAATGAAATGGGAAAGACATTTTCAAATTTGTCCAAAATAATTATAAGCTTACTTGAGATAATTAAATTCATAAATTTTTGTATTTGTGTGTTCCTATATCCATTTCATCATACAGGCAGTGCATCTCTATGGTAATTGCCTTAAGGACAATTCCATAAGCTACCGAGTTCGAATATGGTAGAAGAACATACAAAAATATCCTTTTCATCATCATTATTGCACGTGGAAGAGTTTTTTTTTTTTTCGTATCGTAAAACGTATATTTCATTTTTTTAAAGGGGTTCTTTAAGGAAATGTTATCTGGTGCTACGGGGAATCAAATCCTCTAATAAATATCAGAAAATAGCAGTTAAGATACGCTTCACTACTAGCATGTCTATCTAAAGTTTACAAAACTTTTAATTAATTATATTAAAAAAAAATTCAAAGCGTTACAATTACCCGTTCAATTCCTAGAGTTAGTGCGTCTTTGAATCTACATTGAACCATCTAAAATTAAGTTAATATGTTAATATATTTGATTTATATTGAGAAATTGATTTTTGAATCTATAATATTGAATTGAAGTTGAAATGATTTAGGTAATTTTTATATTGAACAAAAAAATTATACCATTTTTTCTGTTATCTTTTTTAGAATAAAAATATTTAAACATAATATATTTTTTTTAACACTAACCTATTTATACACACGCTTATAAGATAAGACCTGGTCCCTGTAATTGACCCGTTCGATACTATCGATCGATTATTGAATATATCCAGACCATGCTTAATTATTTGCCGAATCGAGTTGTATGGAAAATGGATGCTCCACCGTTTGGAGAATGTCACTTCCAATTATAGCATGCAAAATTTGTTGGCAGGATAATAATATTTTCAAAGCAATTTGCTTTTTAAAGGTGAAAGTTTTCACTTCAAATGGCATGCTCATATATACTCGTATGAGTACCTTACTCGAGAGATTAATATTTGCTAGTGGGGCATTTATAAAATTTGAGAAAGTGTGAAGTTTGTGAAGACAAATCAAATGAAATTGAATGCATTGGAGAAATAGGATGAGTTGACACCAAGTTTGTCTTCAGATTTGATATAATGTAACTTAACTCTACTTCTATAATGTTTTAAAAGTGAAATTAATAGTACCATTGCTTTCATTAGCTTAGGTTTAAAATAAAGAAAAGTCTATCATTTTCAATAAAATAAAGAGTGGAAATAAGAAATATAGAATATGTATGAATTATAGGAGCTATTTTTATTAAAATGATGCTTCAACAAAACAAATTCTAACAGATTTAAAGGTAAAATATAAATCCGCTTTACAGAAAATAACTATTTTGATAGATTTTAAACTATTATCTAAACAAAAAAAAAAAATGATGACCAATAAACTATCTCAATTGCGTACCTTAACTAGCTAATGCAGTTTTAACTCTAAAATTATTTATTTAATATTAAAAAACAAATATCATTAATTAAAAATACTACAGTGAATTGGAATGAGGAACAAATGACTGCTCCAAAAACTAGATAAAGATGTAGACATGAAGACGTTAGATGACAGACTTAGGAGAATATGACTTAAGATTTTGAGATCATAAAATACATATGATTTGTGAATACTGTGATCTATCAAACTTCTTTGTACAATTAATTAAACATTTTTTATTTTAATTTCTATATATTAAATAATCTATGCACTTAAGCATGACAAAATGAGTATATTGAAAATGCTTTTGTACTATTAATTAAATTCATTTATTTGATAATTTTTTCTCATAAATATTTTTTGTGAAAAATCGTTGAATTTGAGTCTAATTATTAGAGTTGTTCGTGAAGAGTCTTGTCTTATAAACCTGACTTGACCTCAAACTAATTTCAATAAATTTATTTTAAAATAAGATTTAATATATTTGAAGAATAAGTTTATTTTATATTTTAGGCCATGTAAGTTGGTTTGGTGTTTTATATATTTTTAAAAATAATATATTACTTTTTAACAATTATGCATTAATTATAAGTTTTTTATTTTTTCTAAAAAATAAGCTTTTAATTTAATTTTCTCAATATGATTTTATATTTTTTAATTATATATTATAAAATACTAAATTTTAATTTAAGTATTTAATTCTACGATTTACTTATACATAATGTAAATATTGATGCATTATATCAATAAATTAAGTAGGATTGTGGTAATTGCAAGACCAATGAGACATTGTCCTAGGCTCTGAATAATTTAAGGCCTCAAATTTTTTATACTTTGTATAAAATATTGATTATCAATTTGAATTAATAGGAGATAAATTTTATTATGATGTGATATATTATTTCTTATTATTTTCATTAGCATGATTACATAGTCGTAAGATTGTATTAATTGAATAATTTAAAACTTTAAATGAGGATAAATTGAAAAAAATATTGAATTAATCTTGAGAAGATATTGCAGAAAATATAAACAAAATACGAGTTTATCTTTTTAGAGAAATTTTTTGGAGGAGTGAATGTTATTTCAGTATAAATCAAGGACAATTTCTTAACTCAAAAACCACTTATAGAAAAATTTGCAATTAATTTATATACATTATCAATGTAAAACATTTTTTTACACAAATATCA
>PYAF01002668.1:440788-460365 GCA_007407185.1 Glycine tomentella
GTTTATATAAAATTATTTTATATTCCACTAAAAATATTAAATTATATAAAAAGACTATATTCTATTCCAAATAAATGCATTGCTAGCTGCTAAAATATTGTTGACAATAGTTTTTTAAAAGTATAATTGATTGCTCAAATTTTATTTGATATTAACTATGTTAATGGATGAATGAGTTAGGCATTTTATATATTGATGGCGAAATATAAGAACAATACTTGAATGATTTTGTTATTTTTATATTAAAAGTGAAATTTTAGAAATACTTAATTATAATACTTAGATCACTAACTTTGTAGTCAATAAAAATTTAAAATAGATTTGATAAATTCTATTAAACTAAACTTTGAGTATAAACTTTGCCAAAAGCCTTTAAATTTTTACACACCACACGACTCTAAGAATGAGTTGATTAAGTCTTATCCCATATATTACTTAGTCCTAATCAAGTTGAGTAGTTGAGTTTAAATTTAAATAAATAATTCTATCAAAACTTTGCATCCAACAAAAATAAAAACAAATTTATTCTAACTTGTTTTATGAACACCACCTACTAATTATTCTTCTAATTGTTAATAAATGGTGGATCAACAATCATTGGTCCGTGTAATACTAGGCTTAATCCTCTTAAGTAATGTTTTGGATTCAGGCATGTGAATATAAACAATGTGGTTGGGAGGAGAAATTACACTAAAGATAATCAATCAGATTCTTCAATAAAGACTAATTACCAACAGGTTGATGAATATTTCACACAAATATCATGGTGACAAAAAATATTATTAATGAGTTGATGTAGATGACTGTCACTCATGTCAAAATTTTGCTATTCGAGGAGGCGTTTGTTTCACGAAATATTTTAGGACTCCTAGTGTGGAGATGGAGATATTTATTCTCATGTTTGTTTGAAGGTAATCAAAAATATTTCTAGGTATCTTTTAATCCCATTAAAGTGAAATGTGAGATTATTCACAAGAAAGGAGGGTGAGAATCATATTAATTATGTAAAAAATCTATTATATCTTTAATATCAATACCTATATATCAGTTAATATTTCAGATTCTACAATTCAATTTTGATAACATAGGGTGTGAATTTGAACACAAAATACAAGTATGTTGTAATTGTTTTTTAAATCTAATTATTGATATGAAGACAATTTATCAACTTTGTTTTTTGTTTACTTGGGGTGTTGTTGAAGTATTATTGTATGTGTCTTTTTGTGTTGCTATTTACAAACTGCACTGTCTAGTCCCGTGTCTTGTTGTGTATGTGTATATAATAAGTTCTTTAATGTAAAAAAGATATTCTAGTAATATAACATATATTCTTAGAGAAAAAAAAAATAACGTGAACCAAACACATTTTTAAATATTCATGGGAATACAAAAAAAATTCTCAACCAATTTTAATAGTTGAACAAACATATTTTTCTTGAAATACGCAAGAATATAATTTCCATCAATATCTTGGAAGTAACTTCTCGAGAATAAAAAATATTTCGTGAAACAAACTTTTTCGAGTGTTATGATTGTGTTGGACTACAAGTGTGAGGTGAAGTCTCACATCACGTGAGAAAGAGAATGTTGAGCACCATATAAGTAAGGCAAAACTCATATACCTGAATGTTTTTGGTTAAGGTGTAGTGTGAGGTTTATTTATATGATTGTTCATGACCCATTGATGTAAATCTTCCTGTGTATACCCCCCTCAGACACACAATAATTGGTATCAGAATCAATAGTTCGATCTGGTGACCAGCTCAGACGAGTTTAGTGGTGGGTCTAGGCGATGTGTCCTATGGAGAGATTGTTGGAATACAAGTGTAAGGTGAAGTCACATATCATGTAGGAATGATAAGATTAAACTCCAATTAAGTAAAAGTAAGACCCATAAACCTAAACTTTAAGGTTTTAGATTAAGATGTGGTGTCAAATTCATTTACATGGTTGTTCATGGTCATTTATTTAAATCTCTGATATTTATCTACCTTGATTGTATAACAATTGATATTAGTACAAGTGTGATTTTTTTTTTTTTTTTACTTAATGATATGACGCGGTTAAGATTGTGATTTTCAGCTATTTTTATTTACAGAAAAAATGTCACTATTTTATGATTATTTTTCTTAAAAGTAAAACGGCCGCAGTTTTCATGTGCTGAATCTGAATCATATTTTCTTGATCCGCGTTTTACTTACACTGCCACAGAACAATCTAAATCTGAATCGCGTTGATAATTTTCATGGCCGGAAATAAATGAATGAAATCCTCACATTGCCTTAAAGTGAAAAGTTTAATATGTAGTAATTATAGATTTTTATTATTCTGTTTAAAAATAAAAGGAAAAAGACATTGCCTCTACAGGAAAGTTGCAGTGAGGTAGCACCAAAAACGTGAACACGACATTGCCAAAGCGAGACCGAGACCTCACCCACACTATAACGAGTGATTCAGTCATTCAGATATGCACCAAAGATAAACAATAGTAAATTTCCATAATCATAACAGAAACAAAATAATTTGAAAAAATTATTAATGAAAATTGGAGAATCGTATACCTTGAGATGGACGATGGAGGAGGAAGGAGGTTTGTGATTCTTTCAGTGCACGGTGGCGGCGGAGGAGGCGGCTTCTCTGTCGAGGCGGTTGGCGGTGACTTCTCCGACGAGGCGAACGTTGTCGACCAGAGAGAGGAGGTTGAGGTTTTTCGGCCAGCGCATCTTGGCGTAGGAGAGGACGCAGCGGGATCTCCATTCATGTATGCAGTTTAAATTTCCGCGGTTTCATTTTTTTAAAATAATAATAAACATAATGACGGTTTTTAACATTGTAAAGAAAATCCGCATCCCAATCGAACGGAAATAACCAAATTAGTGGATTTAAAAAAATTGAGAATTAAATTAAATCTTTTAAAATAATTTAAGAATCAAATTGATAATTAAACCTAATAATAATCTAACAACTCGATCTTTATCTATAAGATCAGTAGTTAATCAGATCTAATGGATAATTAACTAATTATGAACAATTGGATTTAATTAAAACTAGCATTTTAATTTATGTACTGTACAGGATTTTTCTCTTCCAATTTTAAATATTATTGAATATATAAATTAGATTTTATATTTATATTAAAGATTTAAATTGTTATATAAAATTCTTTTTAAATTAAAACAGATATTAATATTTTTTTTTTAATTGTGGAGGTAACGTAAAATGCTTTTTTTAAAGAGGGATAATGCCTGACAGAAAAAAGAGAGTGAGATCCTTATATACTATGATTTTAACTTATAGATAGAAGTAAAATATATTAAATATCTAAATATTCTTTATACTACCAACCAACTCTACCACAATGATTCCTCTTTCTCTTTGTAAAACTCATTTCTCAGAACTGATAAAAGAAAAAAGAAGAAAGAAAAAAACTCATTTCTCAGTAGTTTATATACGAGACTTACATAATTTAATGATTCGCAAAAGTTTTTTTTTTCCTTAAATTAATTTGTCGGAGACTAAATAGTTTTTTTTTTAATAAAGACTAAAATTAAAAAAGTTAAGACGACTAAAGTAAAATAAAATCATATACTATAGTGATCAAAAAAATAATTTAAGAATTACAAGAATGAAGTGCAAATCTAAACAGTGGACATAAAATGCGTAGGTTTCAAAACAAAACCCAGGAATCCAGAAAACTTATTAATATTTTCATACTATAGTTTCAGAGTTGATCTTCCAGAAGTGCTAATTTGAATCCACAAGTACATATGAAATTTAACATATTCACAAAGTCCCATGTGGGATTATGATTATTCTAGTAGAGACATTTCTCTGTATGCATTTATAGCTGAAAATTTTCATTTTTTAAACAAACGTGTGTACTGCTACTTATGCAACATGCATGTACACTGCTAACTCCTTCACACCGTCTCAAATCTCAAACATGATATAGCTTCATGACTTGATCTATCTTAGCTCGACATACAGGGCAACCCCATTTCTTTGATTTAACCTCGTTCAAGCAAGACATGCATCCAGCAACATGGCCACAGGGTATGCATGCCCCTTCTGCTGGAGCATCTAAACATATCACGCATGATGAACTACTTCCACTGGCATTTTTTTCTCCTTCTTTAGGAAGCTTCTCAGCATCTGGAGATGCCATATCAACTGGGCTTAAATCAATTGATGGATACTGAATGGGGCCATCTGCTGGAATCTCATTGGTGATTGGGAGAGCCGATGGATTCAAATCCAAAGCACTAGCATTCACATGGCTTTGGAGGTGCTGAGTATTGCCATCTGGGTTAGCGCCATCTGGGTTAGCTTCTTGTACCAACTCACTATCACTTGTATTGGGATTTGGTGTGCCAAGAAAACCATGATTGCCTGTTTTCACTGCACTGCTTGAAGAGCTTGCATCAAAAAAGCTCGGCCATGTATCAGGAAAGGGTGGTCTCTCCTGCATGGCAGACTGAAGGGATGCACTGATGGCCATAGCCAACTCTGTGTCTTCTGCATCCGGTGGTGCTGTGGGTGGACCTGTAGGCACATTGTTTTGCAAGAATGCTGGACTTGCCTGAAAGATCAAGAGTAATGCATCATGCAATAAGCAAGGAAATCATGCATCAAAATTCAAAAGTTCATTATCTGCAAACCTTCGAAAACATTTTCAAAGTTGCAAATAAACTAAGGTGAAATAAAAATCAGAATTTGTTTTAATAATGGAAAGCAACAAATAGAGATTGGATAGAAAAAAATGCCTGTCAATAAATAAAGGGAATAAAAAAAAAATGTAAGTAGCTGTGGTAAATGCTTTGAAGATTTGAATTAACACTGGTATGAAGGTCAACTGTTGGAGGAATAAACTAAACCAACATTCAGATGAAAAGGGTATCCGAATGTTTTTACCATTCTGACTAAACTAAAGCAACGAATGTTTACACTTTGTGCCATGTAGTTCTCATAAAAATAACGAGATAGAGAAATCGTCCATGATTAATTACATCATAACAGTAATATTTGGTAGATGTCATGAAGCAAATGACATTGCGATTTTCAATGAGAAAAAGATCCCTCCATCTTTTAGTATCACATTTATAGAGCATCAAATGCTGCGTGAGCAAATTGCAGAAAATTTAATTTGGCCACTCAATAACTTCTTAAAGGATAAGTTTAAATATCTAGGATCAATATTTACAAAAATGATGAGTAAATTAATGAGGATGTAAAATAAGATACAAACAGGGTAGCTAAAATGGAGAAAGACACTAGGGGTTATTGGTGATTGCAAAGTACCTACCAAGCTTAAGGCAAATTTTATCATATTGCTATACGTTCGGCTATATATGGTAGTGAATGTTAAAGGGACAAGAGAAAAAGTGAGAGTGGCAGAAATGAAAGTGTTAAGATGGAAGTGTGTGACCACAAAAGAAAGAACAAGATACGAAATGATTGTATACAATGATATATTAAGTGATTGGATATATACAAAGAAAGCCACTAAAAAGCATTAGTGAAGATGGTAGATTGCATTATTTTTAGTCACGTGAAAAAGGGAAGGAGACCAAGAAGGACGTTTGATGAAGCTGCTAAGAGGGATCTTGTGATGAATAATATCTGAAGATTTGATTTTTAACCGAGTCGAATGACATCATGTAATCCATGTAACCAATCTCACCTAGTGGGATATGACTTTGCAATTTGTGGGGAAAAAAATCCAACTACCCAATAGTGGTTTAAATAATTATCAACAATGAAAAAATAAATTATTTTGAGAGAAAACGCAATTTACCCTGCCTCTTTATCATACAATCATTAATCATAGTGAGAAACTAAGCTAAAGTTATCCTTAAACCCAAAATTTCAGTAACACATCATTGACATTTAAGTTATCTTAATGACTTTCTTCTTTGGAAAAAAATCAATACTCCTCCTTAGGGATTAACATTTAAGTTACATATAGACAATTACCACGTACTACATTCCAAAGAAAAACACTCAAAAAACAGAGAAGAGTGATTATACAGTTACTGTTTAAGCAAAGCAAAGCTTACAATCACAATAGAATCAGTGTACATAGCATGTGACATACCTGTGGAATTCCTTTGCAAGCATTAGAAAACCATGTAAGTTGTTGCTTGTCATTCTCACTTGCAGGCCCAAGTTTAATGCGTGTTTCTATATAGAAGCAGACAAAATACGACAATGTCAAAGCCAGTCAAGAAGGAAGTATTGCTTCTTTTTTTTTAATGAAAAATGATAGTTGTCAAACTCTTCAATTACCTCTTAATCTTTATTCCCTAACGTGTTTAAGATCTTAGGACAAAAACAAAATTAAATCTTGCAACGTCACTTTTTTTCTCCCAAACTCATTCAAGTAAACTTTGCCAAATATCAGTTAACTCCAGATTAAACCAGCAAGTTTTCAAGTTAGGATTTGGTCATGGTTTGACACACAAAACACACAGCTTTCTTCAATTTTGTTGTGTACTTCTGTTGAGTTGCCTCTATTCTGTGACTCATATCGAGTTTATGCAGGTAATTTTATGTTTTTTATCTTTCATTCTTTTCCTTTTGTTCTATTTTAGTTTATGAAGCTAATTTTATGTTTTTTATCTTTCACTGGACTAGTATAATATAACAGTTTCCAGAATTGAGATATGTTTTTCATTTCATTACTTTTGTTTGCTTTATTATGTTGAATATTCAATATTGCTTATGGATATGCCATTTAATTATATTTGGGTACTAAGATATATTTTCTAAATGAATTTTTAAAGCATGTAAACTTCTACAAAATTAGATTCAAGTTTACTTTTCTCCATGAGTTTACCCAACTCTTGAGTTTGACAACCATACAGGAAAGGAGAAAGAGCACAGTATAAGAGAGTACTAGTAGTGCGATCAACAACTGTCACTGACTGATCAGACTGGTGAAGCTTTGGTTCTTGTAAATCGGCATTCCACAGTCCAATAACAGTACGTGGTTGTGCATCCTGCTTATTTAATTTCATGCATTAGAAAATACATGCAAATACATATAATGATATGGAAAGAATATTCAGAAAAAACAAAGCACCAACTCTAAGTCTTATGTGATAATTTTAAGTGCAAACATATATTGTTAAAAGCATTTCAATGTTCCTATTATAGTTTTTTTGCCCATATTGCAGAAAAGTAAAATGATTTAGTATCTCAAATATTTTCACTTTAACGAAAAATAAACATGTTATCTTCTGTGTGTTGTGGATGTATGGGAAAATGATTAACTAAGGAATACCTGCAACCTAGAATATATGGCAAGCTCCAACTTGTAAGGTTTGGCAAGAGTACGGGAGCCAACTGGTAAAACAACCACCCAACTGAAAATAAAATTAACCAACAGTGAGCATAATCACCAGTTTTGTACAAATAAAAAGTTCATCCATAAAACAATTCAAGAAACTAATTTGCAGGTTGTGTGAATGCAAGCCCATCCATTAAGCAATAAAGCTAGAACAACTAGCCATAAAATAGCAAATGTGAAAGTGAACTTAGATGCTTCAACAATATGTCACATGATACCCACACTTTCTTTGATACCAACTGAGGAGCTACTACTTCTAGAAACCCAGGACCATGAAACTCGCGCAACCAACCGGAGAACAAGCATAGATGACTCTACAAGCCAACAAATCATCATTTGAAGAACTTAGATGCTTCAGGTATCAAGATAAAGAGAAGGAATTAATGCTACATTACAAAAGTTTTGTACCTCAATTGTACGAACAACATTGCTGTGTCCTTTGGACCTGGCAACCTCAAGAGCAGTTAGACAATCATCATTCAAGCCTAAAGGATTGGCTGCAATCAGTAAATCCCATATAAATAACATTTATTGGAGTTTCTACAATTCAAATGAATGAAAATAGTCACGTTTTGCATATTATAGACACTTGACCATACCTCCATGCAAAAGAAGTAAGTTAACAATACTATCAAAGCCCCTTTTAGCTGCATGATGCAATGGAGTCCCACCATGACGACCTAAACAACAGAAGAAGCAAGGCAACCATCTCAACTAAGGAATCTAATCTACAGGTCATGTAAACATCTAAAACCAGACACCTCATTACTAGAAAACTCTAAGGATTATATTACTTTTACTACCAAGTATTAAGTTTTATCAAATGGCAATTTACCACAGCATTCCTGATTCTCAGAAATTGTAATCATTTAATTCCCAATCAAATTCAAAGCAGTCGGCACCATTTCCCAATAAACTAATTAATTTAGCCTGAAACCAGAAAAAACCCGAAAAGAGAACAATACCAGGACGAAATGCATTGACATTGGCTCCAAGTTCTATCAAAGTTTTGGCAACATTATAAAGCTGAGGATTCATACAAGCAACAATCAAGGGGGTTTTCGCATCTTTGTCCCTCCACTGCATAAAATATCAACACAATCATCTCAATCAACAGAAAAATGCAACCGATCCAAACCCAGAATCATCATCCTCTTAACCACGTCCACCACCATAACAATAATACAATAATAAAATTAACATTTTGCACGGAAATTTTGCCAAAGTTCCATTACCTCTAGGCCTGCACCTTCTCTGTGAAGGGTTTTGATTCCTTCGGCGCTCCCATAACTGACTTGCTGATAGAGCAACTCGTCTTTGGATTGCCCTTGCCCCATCGAAATTCAGAAGCAAATTAGGTTTTTTTTTATTTTTTTTTTATAGATTTCGCAGAAAATATGAAATGGGTATTCTGGTATAAGGGGAAGGAAAATTGGGCCTGAATTAAATCAGAATTTTTTCCAGGAAAATTATAAACTTTCCTGTATAATGTATACAGCAGTGTAAGGTAACACCGTAACAGATAGTGAGAAAATATGATGATGGATTATGGAAGGAAGAAGAAGAAAAAAAAAAGAATTATTATTGGAAGTGTGTGGGCTAAAAGTGTAAATAACCAAATATGAAACAAAATTTGGCAAATGAGAATAATATATATTTATTGTAAAACCAACCGCGTTAACGCCAGTGATAGTGATTGTTTTCTTAGGAAAGAAGGAACAGAGAAGGAATAGACGCTTTGTGTGAATATTCATAAAAAAAAAGACGTGTGAAGTTGCAGGCAGCGTACATAAGCACTGAACTGAAATCATCTCAGTCCAGTCAAAGACACTATAATTGATAAGAATAATAAAAATGACAAAACATGATAACAGAATACCTCAATCATTACCACCAGCAGGAGCGTTAAAAAGTTTGGTTTTGAGGTATCCATCTTGAACAAGATTATGTGTACATTATTAGCCTTCTTTCAATTAAATAAATTTGTTAATTTTACACTTTTTTTGGGTACAATTTTACTATTAGCCTTCTTTTAACTCTTATTTATAATTTATGTATTTTGGTGACGGGATGCAGAGAAAAACTTGATAGAATATTATTGCATAATAGGTTATTTTTTTTAAAAAAATCTCTCTCTCACCACTGTCTATTCAGAAACCAAACAAAAACCAGTAAAATAAGATGGAGTTATGAAATAACAAGTAATTTATCTAAAAAAATCAATTTTTATTTTGACTTCCCCAATTTTTCTATTCAAGCTTCACCACTGTCTATAGTTTTTCCCCCCTTCTAACTCACATAAATCAAAACTAAATAAGATGAAATAGAACATTTCAACAATTATACTCTACCAATACGCTAGTATAATAAAAAAGTAGATATCTCTATTCTTGCCTTAGCTAGACTCTTGAGTCTTGATAGTTCCTACAGATTGGGAAATGCTTATAGGAAACCAACACATAAATCATGAAGGGGTAATAAAAAGGTACATATCTCTATTCTTACTGTAACAAGGCTGAGAGAGTTAATAGTTCCTACAGATTTGAAAATGCTTATTGGCAACCAACCAACACATAAGTGATAAATCAACGAGATTGTATTCATGCCGTACAAATTGTGGTAATCGTTATTGAAGCAAAGTGGAAACAAGTGGCTGCTATTATCCCATGTAATTGACTGTCAAACACAACCTAATTATACTGTTAACAAATCTGAGGGAGAAAATCGGAGATATATCTTAAAAAAGAAATTGAAGACTTGAAGTTCATGCCGACACTTCCCTCCCAATCTCATATGGTGGGGTTCACGGAAGTGATCTTTCCTTATAAACTTAGCAAACAAGGTTGCTTCAAACCTGTCAATTATGCCGAAAGCGAGATAAAATTTTACTTATTCCATTGTCTGACTCATCGTTATGCGAAGATAAGGAGAATAAATATTGTATTCAATCTTATTCTTATATATACTAAGATGTTTTCATATTTGAACTCGTGACCAATAAATCAACAAAACATAATTTTACCCAAACGACATACTTACACTAAAAAAATACATTCTTGCGAATTTTTATTTGAATACATTTCAACTTGCACCTATCTTTCTTGACCAATATCTGAATATTTGATTTTGTTTGGAATTACTAAATTTGAAACTGATTTAATTTGATTTAGAATTTAATTATCAAACATAAGATTTTAAATCGACCGATAAATCAACCTTTATGTATAAAGATACCTATAATTTAGATTGGTTGAGCAGAATATGTATATTACTGTAAATCTCTTAATGGTATTTGTCTTTATACTGTTAAAAAATAATCTTTATGTAAAACACTTTATAAATAAATGAAAAATATGCTTTCAATATAAAAAATAATAATCCTTAACCTTAGTTAGAATAGGTAAAATTATCAGTATATTAAAACTAAAATCAAATCAAAATTTATTGAATTTCCAAATGCATAAACCTTTAAGTTAGGGTTTTTCTAAATAAAACCAATTCATATTTTAAACTTCCCAAATGAATAAAAGAATCATATTTTCTTTTGATTAATGATTAGTTATTCCTATATAACAGACTCCATGTTCCACATTGGATGCAATAATATAGAAATCAAACAAATGGTACTCGAGTCACTCTTTTGACTAATGATGTGGCAATGTGACACCACACCACAAAGATGATGGAGAGACTTGAGAAGAAAGAAATTACATAAAAACACTGCATCAAAACTCCTTTCACCATAAGAACAATTTCTTAGTTCTCTAAGTTCTAACTCTCCCACCTGTTTTAGACAACCTTGTTCCAATCCCTTCTTTCCAACCAAAAGTGTTTTTGTTGGGATATGTCTCGTCTGAGGCTAGGAAAGAAGCTCCAACCTGCTAAGAAGGCTTGGAAGAGCTTCTCCAGCAAAGTGCAATCAAAAGTCCAAAAACGCAACATTCCTAAAGCCATCAAAACCACCTTCAAACGCCTCCTTGCCACCTTGCACTCCCTTCATTACCTCATACCCTCGAGAGGTCGTCGTCGCTCTCTCGCTTCTAATAATTACCATGTTCATGTTCATAGCAAGAAGAACATATCTGCCATAAGCATAGATGACCTCTTTACTGAGCCTGCTTCTTCTTCTGTGTATGCACATGATCAAGGGGAAACAAGCAGAGGCAAAGAGGTGATAAAAAAGGATTTGGCAGAAGGGAGCAGTGACATGAATACTATAGAGGATGCATGGAAGGCTTTGGTTGCTAAGTCACCTCAGCTACAGGTGGATCAGAAGGCAGAAGAATTCATTTCCAAGTTTCGTGAAGATATGAGGCTTCAGAAAGAGAGGTCTTTGCTTGAATTTCAGGAGATGCTAGCCCGAGGTTCCTGAAATTTATGTGTTATTCATAGTGACCCATGGAACATGGTTCTATGGATTTTCTTCTGAGGTAGTCAGTTGAAGTGGATTTTGCCAAAAAAAAACTGTGGCAGGATATATATCTATTCTTTAGGCTTTCGTAAGGGATTATTTACCCTCTTTACATTGTTTTTATTCTTCATTCCCGGGTATATCTCATCAAGTGTGAATTAACATGTAGAAAGCTCAACGTAGTTGCAGGGCCATCTTTTAAGTGTCAAAGATAAGGCTTTCCCGTGTTATCTGAGGGTAAAAAGGCAGAGTATCGAGGCTAAAAAATTAGGACTAAGGCTTTCCCGTGTTTTGCTGGGTAATTGTTTTCTGAAATAGAAAGGGGAATTAGCAATAACAGTTGTAGCATTGTGCAGAATTGGTAATTAACAAGTTACGTTATTTTCATTTTGTTAATTTCTTGAGTTGTGCACAAGAAGAAAATATTATTAATTTTCATAGTTTTCTTCCCGTGTGCGAATGTTTAAAAGGGGTGCTGGTTTTGGTACATAGTAAGAGGTATCGTATATGCTGATTTCGGGGGAGATATGATGTTAATTTTGTTAAAAGGCCAACGTGAAGCTTCAAGTGTATATCCTTATTATGCCATTGAGAAACTAAATTACCGTTATGAACGTTCCAAGCTAAGTTGTTCCCTATATTATGCCATTAAGAAACTATAGCTTTCCAGACATGAGAGGCATTGTGATAATTTCTAATGACAGGTATAGTGGCTACCTCAATGTTATACTTACCCTAAGCGCATCTTCAATGGAGATTTTTTTAGAGGATTTCTTAAAGTTTTTTCCATTGAAATAAATCTATATTTGGTATGAAGAATTTCTTAAAAATGAAATTTGTATCTTTTTAAAATAACTGTTTCTAATAAAAAAATATTAATCTAATTATTTTTTCCTCAAAGTCATTATGTTTAATTATTTAATATTTCAAAAAAATATAAAATATAAGTTTTTTGAAGTTTCTTTTTATTGAAGTAAAATTATGTATAAATTTCTTACGAATAATATGATATTATGAGATAAAAAAATATTATAATAATCATAAAAATTAACTTAAGAAACACACTTAAAGAAATTTCATTGGAAATACTCCTTATTGCTTAAGTTTGCATATCATATCCCAAAAATTAATAGATTCATAATTAAATAATATAAACATATTAAAGTACAAAGAAATAGACATAATATTCATAAGTTGGGTTTAATTTGCTGTATTTAGCACTTTTACTCAACCTTCTGTTCGTGTAACGGAAGGCTTGGAAGTCCGTTCTCAATTATTCTCGCATCTTTTTCTTGAATTGACACACTTAGGAAATTTTATAAGATGTTTATATAAGTAATCTAATTTATGTCATCTTAATTTTAAATAATTCAATTTTTTTTCTTTTTTATATTTATTAACAAGTTGTTTATTTTACAAATATTACATTTCTCTCATATTTAATACAAAATTGAATAACTCATAGCAATAGTTGCTTATAAGAGTAAAATAATAATATTTTTTTTTTTGTTAAACAACCCATTAAATTAAACAACGCCCATTATATTGTAAATGCTACGAAGGTTTATATTTTTTTATTGAGTTAAAAGAAATCATATTATTGTACTTGTGCACGATATAAAGTTGATTACATGCTAATAATTCATGGTATATGTCATTCCAACCCTCCCCCTCCCTCCCAAAAAAGTATATCAATTTAAGATGATCGAGAAATGGGTAGGAATAATGATAATGATCTCAATTTTAAATATCGTATAACAAGCAAATATTTATATAGCCTAATAAGTTGGGATTTGGTTGAATTACTTTTTCTATTTGAATATTCTCACTTTTTCAACATTTTTAGAGAAATGAATAATTGTGATTGTCTCAATATAAAAATTAATTTATAAATAAGTATATTTCAAACATGCGTAAAAATGAAAGGACCTGTGCAAATGCATAGATTTTTTAATAGTATATGGAGGCCTAAAAATTAGGACTTAAAACCATCGGATTCAATTCCTCTTGTAGGATTTAATGTAAAATCTGTAATTGAAATTATTTCAGACATACATTCCATTTATGTTCAATAATTCAAAATTAATTTTATTCAACTTTAAATAATCAAGTTTTAAATGGGGCTTGAAGAACAAAAGGAGTTTTATTGTATACATAGATAAAGAAGACTTTGTTTTATGAAATCTTATTGGATTCCAGGAGAGCAAAGAGAATATATTTTTTCTTGTTTGTTAGAAGTTGATAAAAAAATATTTCTAGACATAAGTTATTCCTAAGAATACATACTACACATGTTTTTGCATCTCTCTATTTCTAAAGCGGATGCTTGTTTAACGAATTTTGTTATATTCTCAGTAATAGTATTCCTAAAAATGTTATTTACATCAAAGATATTTGATACATACTTCTAATTATTGAAAATGTTCTTAAGTTTAATTTAACTTAAAAATAAAAATATTAATTAATTAAATAAAAGATGAGGTGAATAAGAAGAAAGAGGAGTTATTTTAAACATTCTGATATATAGGAATGTAAGATTCTTACCCCTTTATATGAGAATATGAAGATAGAGAAATATGTACAATATGAATTTTTTAGGATGAGTTATGTATGTAAATCTTTGTTTTACCTTTTAACAAACATGAAAATATATATTTCCATATTCACATTTTTGGAAATTCAATAAGATTTTGTGATCGAAACAAATGTTCCAAAGGGATGAGAATCTTATATTTCTATGAAAATTTTTGAAATAATTTATCACTTTTCTCTTATTTTACCTCATTTATTTATTTACTTAATATTTTTGTTTTAAATTAAGATACATTTTAAAAAAAAATCCAGGAATGAAAAGTATTTACTAAACATCTTTTGATTTGATTTAGAATTTAATTATGAAGATTTTCCCCCCTTTACATGAGAATTTGAAAATAGGGAAACATTTCGAATATAGATTACTGAGAATAAGTGATGCCTATGAATATGTTTTTACCTTTTAACAAACATGAGAATATATATTTCCATATCTATATTCTTGAAAATCCAAAAAGATTTCGTGAAATAAACATCACAAGGTGAGAGTCTTATATTTTCATGAAAATGTTTAAGATAATTTTTCACTTTTATTTTATTTTATCTCATTTATTTCTTTATTTAACATTTTTTATATTAAAATACATTTAAAACATTTCTAGGAATGAAAAATATTTACTAAACATCTTTTGATTTGATTTAGAATTCAATTATCGAACATAAAGTTTTAAATCGATAAGTAAACCAACCTTCATATTTAAATACTTTTTTTTTGTTTTAATCATATGGTTCATTAGGAAAAAAATTCTTTAATGAATCCAAAGTTTGTCTTGAAGGTAAATAAAGATGACCAAGAATTATTTCCTACAAAGATTGAGCTCAGGTATTATCTGAAAGTAATTTTCAAACAATTCAACTTTAATTTCAATATATTAATTAGTTATACTCAATCATTTGTTTTAAACACTTTATAAATAAAAATAAAATGTATGAGTTTAATAATAAAAAATTATCTTACAAAAACAAAATTCTCATCCTTGGTTAGAATTAGAATTAGAATAGGTAAACATATAAGAATAAAATTATCAGTTTATTAAACCTAAACTAAAATCAAATTAAATAAAAATTTTGCTTCGTTTCCAAATGCATTAACTTTTAATTAAGATTATTTCCAAATGAAATGAATTCATATTTTAAGCTTTCAAGATGAATAAAAAAATCATACATAAATCAAATCAATTTTCTTCTTTTGATTGGTTATTCCAAATTAACATACTAATGTTACACATTCGATGCAATAGAAATCAATGGAGATAATTGAGAAGAAAGAAATTATATAAAAACTTCCTTCACTTATTCTCCTACCTTGTGATCCAATCCCTTCTTTTCTCTGATCTTCTTTCCAACCAAAAGTGTTTTAGTTGGGATATGTCTCGTCTGAGGATAGGAAAGAAGCTTGAACCTGCCAAGAAGACTTGGAAGAGCATCTCCAAGAAAGTGCAATCAAAAGTCCACAAACTCAACATTCCAAAATCCATCGAAGCCACCTTCAAACAACTCCTTACCATCTTGCACTCCCTTCATCACCTCATACCCTCAAGAGGTCGTCGTCGTCGCTCTCGTCCTTTGAATGATTACCATGTTCATCATTGCAAGAAGAACATGTCTGCCATACGCATAGATAACCTCTTTACTGAGCCTTCTTCTTCTTCTTCTGTGCATGCACATGATCAAGGGGAAACAAGCAGAGGCAAGGAGGTGATCATTGACAGTAGCATGGATACTATAGAGGACGCATGGAAGGCTTTGGTTGCTAAGACGCCGAGCTTCACGTTGATCAGAAGGCAGAGGACTTCATTGCCAAGTTCCGCGAAGAAATGAGGCTTCAAAAAGAGAGGTCTTTGCAGGAATTTCTGGAAATGCTAGCCCGAGGTTGCTGACATTATTATTTATCTCCACTATTCTGTGTGTTACATTTCGATTTGCTTTTCTTGTTCTTCATTAATTTTCGGTTCTGTTGAGGTGGATTTTGCCAAAATACTTTGACAGCATATATACCTATTCTATAGGCTTTCGTAAGGGATCATTTTTTTTTATCTCTTTAAATTAATATTGTTTGTTTCTTATTCTTCATTCTTAAGTATCTCATCAAGTGTGCATTGACATGTATCGGGTTTCTATACTATGTACTACCTCTAGTCTTTTCTATATAAGAAATAAAATCACTTGTTTCTTATAAGTTTCTTATAAGAACGACTAGAGGTATTAAATTACAAAGCTCATTTTATCCGGTATTTAATCATCCATTTAATGGAAATTTTCCTCAAAATGTAGTTGCAGGACCTTTTTCCCTTGTTATCTGTAGGTAAAAAGGTAAGGCAGACTAGGGAGACCTAAAAATTTAAGACTGGGTGCCTCTTTGTAAACCATAGGAATCAATTCCTCCTGTAACATGATTTAATGTAAAATCTGTAATTAAAATTATTTTAGACATGCATTCCAATTATATTCAATAATTCAAAATTAACTCTACCAAAGTTAATTTTATTCAACTTTAAAATAACCGAGTCTTAAATGGGGTTGAAAAACCCACACTCCAAAAGGAGAGTCTTAAATAAGGTAATATACACTGACACAAAAAATTTCCTCCCAAAAGTTTAAGGGTCATTTTAGTAACTTTAAGTGCATTAAAACAGTCACAAAAAATTAAAATAATAATAAATTTATTTTTAACTATCATTTATGTACAATTAACAAATATAAAAAATAATAAATATTTAATTTGAATCAGTGAGAATATTACGAAACATTTTCAATCATTTAACATAACAATAAATTCTAATATATTTATTTTAATATAAAATATAAAATATAAAAAATAACATAATATTCTTATAAATTTAATATAAAATCACGATAACTGTTTTAATTCCAGGAGTCTAATTTTATTATCGTTTGACGTGAAATATCCACCAATTTTATTGATAACTAATATTCGAATCTAAATCCTTACTTAAAAAGATCAAATCTAAGATCATTTAAACCAACTACTTGTTTTAAATCATTGAGTCTAATGTATGTAAATACCATTAATTAATTGTTATAATCATGTAAAATAAATTAACAAATATTAATAAAATGGAAGAGTAAAGATTTCAAATCAAGTTAAATATTTTATAATGTAAAAAAGGGTAATCCAGCGTATTAATTACTAAAATTCTGAAAATTATGTAAAATAAATTAAAGGTATATCAAATATTAATTAGTGGAAATTAAATAATTTCAATAAAATTTAAAGATATGTACATAATTTAATATTAATTATGGCAGCTTATAAAATATAATTAATTTTATTTAAAATAAAATGATATGAAAATGAGTTAAAATAGCATTAAGAATAATATATTATTGGTAGTTAATAAAAGTAGATTAAGAGGTAAATGGGAGTTAATATAATAACAGAATAAAGAATTCAAATAAATTCAATTTTTTTTTTAAGATTCAACCATTATCATTGACAAAGTAAAGAATGACTTAAAAAGAATTGACAAATCTATAATAATTTAGCATACTAATTATTATTTCTGAGGTCTGAAAAATATCATTATTTTCAAAAAGGTGTATTTAATTTAAACAGCAAAAATAATTATTTAAAGTAGCACATAATAATTATTTACATGATTTGAATTAATATTCATAATTAATATCAAAATTACATTTTTTATTACATAAAGTTTCTTGCATAAATTTTAACTATATGATTGCCATTGATATTATTCATTAATTACTTTTTCACAAAATTATTCATTAATTGTTGTCTACATTAATATCTCTTTCGTTAAAATCTATAGTAGGATTATATTACCTTTTTCATTTAATTGAATTTTTTTTTACAAAGATAAAAATTAAAAAACACAAACTTATAGTTACTAAATTCATATTTAAGCCTAATTATATTTACAATCCTCCCAAATTGTGTGTATATTACTATTTTTTAAAAAGAATTGTGAAAATGATACTAAAGTGATCTTATTTGATGGTTTTTTGTTTGTTTTTTAAAATTTAATATGGATTCATGTTTTCTTCCAATACTTAAACAATTTCTTAAAACATGATCATATATCAAATCATTTTATACTAGGTACCAAAATTTGTTTATATGTCATCATATACAAATTAAAAAAATTATTCTTTCCCTCACCAAAATCTTCTTCCTGTTGGCAACATAAATGGGAACTCTAAAAGTAAAAACGAATATTTAAATCATCAGAATAAATAAATCATTGCAGCCTCTCCTCACTTACACCTATCTTGTTTCTTTGACATTTACACGGTACGAAACACCTGCCATTGTAAAAGCCAAAATGATAACCTTAAACAGTTCAGAAATTTTGTTTTACAACATTTTGTCAAAGCTCATGGCAACCGTCCCAAAGGAAAAGACACCTAATGCAGAAAATCTTTCATGGATCATCGTGGTGAATCTTTTTCATGCGATATGCCTCCATCTCCTCAGGAGTGACATGGAAAAAGCATTATGGTGTCAAACACAGAAAATAAATTTCCCTTCCTCAATAGCTGAGTGTAACATATAATGGTAAGTTAACAAACGATAGCAAAATAGAAACATTACCTCATCATTCCATCTAACATTATACTTGTGTTTCCTTTCGTCTTTCTCTTCACTCTTTCTTTCATCCTCCTGACCAAACAAAAATGGTTTGCTTAACAAACTAAGAAAATAAAATCATTAGTCACAACCAAAATAACTTGGGCAATGTCAGTGAATTACATGATCTGTGAATAGGAATGGAAAGTCGAAAGGTGAATGAAAAATAAAAATAAAAAACCAAAAAATACCTTTTTAAGTGCCTCAGCTAGTTTTTTCTGGACCAGGACTAGGTCATCGGATACATCAGTTCCCTAAATAGCAAGCCTTTTCTCATCTGCTGCAACAGGAGTATCTGCATTTATTGTTTCTAACACAAGCAGTCACTGTTAATTAGATTACATTTGGTCAAACAAACAACATTGAGGAAGATAGAGGAAAACAACATAAATCATATCAAATTCGAGGAGTGCTCATACAAAGATAGTGGAAAACAACAGGATTGAGGAAGATGAAATAAACAGAATACTAATATGGAACTGTTGCAAATAAAGAATGATATCAAAGAAGAATGTTCTAAAATGAATAAATGGGAAGACTTGCCTTCAGATGCGGCTTTCCGATCAATGTTGCCTTCATTAAATCTGCCACTGCCTCAGCAGCTTCAATTCCTGCTG
>PYAF01002668.1:460465-472209 GCA_007407185.1 Glycine tomentella
ATCAATGTTGCCTTCATTAAATCTGCCACTGCCTCAGCAGCTTCAATTCCTGCTGCCCCAGTGCAGTAACTGTTTCTTATAGTTTGCTTACAACATTTGTATCCCCATTGGTGATCCTTCCACCACAAACCACATACACTTGTGCGATTTTTAATGTATATGTCTTCTTCATACTTACTTTTTGTGGGAGATGTTTCCTACAGATATAAAACAAAAAATCAACCACCAGAAACCTTATAGTTTGCTAAGAAATAGTAATGCATAAATTCATCGAAATAGAAAAAATTACACAAATAAATTACAATAAAAAGAAAATAGCACCACTTTATCTTTTCAAACAATAAGTACGGCATGGATAATGAATATGCAAAGGAAATTGCCAACAGATCTAAGGTCTAATTTCAGAAAGCAAAGACAAACAAGTCGAATGATCATGCAAGACCACCAAAAAGGAAAATAAATGTTTAATTCATAAAAAGAAAAAATCAACATGAATTTCAGATTGAATAATACCAGGCCTTTTATAATTCTGCCAGCCAGATCATATTCTACTTGTCTCTCTGTTTGTCCCAACCCAAGCATGAATGTTAAGTTGCTTGAACTCCAAAGCCTGTCCACTCATTCTATATTGGTTATCTCCCTGTCAAAAAGAGTAAAACAAACTATATTAAGTAAAGAACTTTCAAAGTTACATGGATCTAAAAACCAAATAAAATCTCCCAACTCCCATGATACTCACTCCATAAAATTTCTCACTAGTATCAGCATCAGGAAGGGGATCCTCTCGCCTTTCTGTACTTTTAACATGCTCCCTTTCTGTAGTTGTCAGCCTGAAATATTTTTGCTCCTCTATCATACCAAGATTTTGTATAATTTGGATCCGATTTCCATTTCCTTTGATGTTTTAGACTCTAAACAAATAGGAAAAAACAGTCAGGATACAGAGCTTCACCTTTATAACAAATGGGGGGGTCAAAAGAGAAATAGAAAGTTGGGCCTGCTTACAGGTTTCTCAGCATTCAAATACCATGGAGCAGAAGGCATATAATGGGGAATATGAGGGTTAATCTCTTTTCCATCTTCATCTACCTCAGCTGATGATGCCTCCTCCAATTCAAGCTGTTTTCTGTAGTCCTCCCTAGATTTAAAAGTTGCTGCAACATCAGAGCAGGTGTTTATATTTATTTTCTTAAGCATCATCACATGCCATGCCAATTCCATGCAAAGCATACACTGAAAACCACAATCATAAGAAGCGTTAAACAAGGTATATTTCAACACCAAACAACAGAAATCGCACACTCTCCATTCCAGGAAAATAATTTTAACCAAAGTATTTAATTTGTCCCACCCAGTTCACAATCTAATTATTTAATTAAGTTCCCATCAAATGCAAAGCCATTTTCTGGGTAAACAATTTCGCGCCATTTAATGAAAACAACATCCACAGAAATCTGAAGCTTAAAAGAAAAAAGAAAAACGAATCAAAGTTTGAAAAGCAAGTACCTGATGCAGTTGCCATGTCTGATGATTACAGAATGCGAGAATGGCAGGAACGTAGTGACATGACAAGGATAATTAATGGACGCTATCGAACATTCCACAATGTTCCTCCGCAGACATTATAGAGGCACCTCCCAACTCTTGTACCTCTCATTTTAGTTCTGTGGGCAAAAATAGTCATTTCATTAGGTAAGCTCCATTCTGGAATGATCATTCCAAAAGGTGATTTTTACCTTTAGGAATAACTATTCCAAAATAGGTTTTCGGAGCATACCCTATTTTTGGAATTATTATTCCAATACGTAATTTTTACCTTTTAGAATAGTTATTTCGGAATAAGTTTTTGGAGCTTATCTCTATCCCAGAATAGCTTCCAGAAAGGTCATTCCATAACACAGATTGAGTTCTAGAATAGACATTTTGAAGAACACAAAATATGCTTCCATGAAGGTGTTCCGTAAAACAGTCAATATTCCAAATTACATGTTTTGGAGCAAATACACACATTTCCGGAACAGGTATTCTGAAAGCATGTTTTATGTACTCTGAAAAACCTATTTTGGAACTCAATTTATGTTCTACAATGGCTTTTTCGTAACTGATTTAAAGGCTTCCAGAATACCTGTTCTAGAAATGGTTCCCACTTTTTCTCTTCCAAAAAGGGTGGTCCATTAAACAGAAGCTTCATAAAAATTAGGAAAAAACGTACTTTGACACGAGGAATCACCATGTTTGTATGGAAGACTCTCTTGTGGAGTTGAAAGCTGAAGAAGAGGAATCACTGCATGTGTACGACCCAGAGATGGAGTAAGAGAACATGGAGTTGAATGCCGAGGAAGAGGTTGACTATTTAAATAATTTTTTACATAAACTATTATAAAATTAGTATTTCTGATTCTCCACTTGATAATAGTATAGAAATCTTTTATATTATTTTAATTTTTTTTATTTATTGGAATAATTAATTAAACAATACATTATCAATAAATTCGAATGATATTAAACTTGATTCCCTCAAACAAATCAGTAAATAAAAGATAATTAAGAGGAGAGATTATATTAAAGATGATGAGTTAGATTCTAAAGATTAATAAACTAGATTATTTAGCAAAGATTAATTACCAACAAAAAATAATAAACACTTTATATCAATATTTATAATGAAAATAAATAAATACTATCTTATACTATTCATTAAAAGAATAGACATAAGGACAAGGGAAATGACTTTTGCACTATATTTAAATTAAATTCTAATGTTTATGTATGACTTGCATTTTTTTAATCTTTTAACATTCTTATTTGTATTATTCTCGCTTTTTCTCATTTGGTCTATTAAATTCTAACATTCACCACTGCAAAGTAGAGTTCGTCATATAGCAATATAATAATTAATTTAGATGAGGTTTATTATTTCGAAAGACATTAATTTGTATAAAGAAGAACTTTCTTTCCATGAATCATGACTGAGTGCGGAGCTTTATTATTTCAAAGTTGAGTAGTATTACATCAAAAAAAGTTTAGTACTATTTTACACTGACCAATTTTATGAAAAGTTTAGATGAGGTGCATTATTTGTTTTTTTAAAAATGTTTTATTTTTCTAAAATGTGTATGTATTTACATTTATTTTATTGTTTTTTAATTGTGAAAACTAATTTCATCTTTTTTATTCTTCAAAAAGGAAATTTATTACATTACTTCTGCACTTATCTCTCTCTTGTCCTTATTAGATTTTTTTATTGAAGTTTTTCTTTTTCAATTACAGGAACATGACACTTAAAAAAATAAAATTACAGGAGCATGAAATGAGAATACAAGGAGAGTAAGAGTCCACAAAAGAAAAAGTTTTTCTCCACATTATTTTCCCTTCAAAATTTATTTTCCCTTATTACTTCAAATTATCTCATTTGACTAGTAGAATTGCATTTTTATTTTAATAGAAATAAAAATTGGGTGCGTGAAAGCAAGTCCTTAAACGTACAACATAAGTAAAAAAAGGGAAACAATATACAATGTTATACAAAGTCTTCTCGCACTCAATTTTCTATACCTATGAAGTCTTTTTTAAAAGGTAAACATAATGTACCTTACCTTTTTTTTATACCCAAATCTTAAAAATGACAGAGACGAAAATGATTTATAGATTTATAATTGAATATCAATTTAAAATTATTTCTTTCATGATCTAATATCGACTTAAGGTTGTGAAAGCACAAGAACAGGTTGAATTTTACTCTTGAACAAAATTTTCCATATACTTGAAAGCACTTAAATAAGAGAAATAAAGCAGATTATAAATTCAATTAATTACACATATTGTGGAGTGAGAAACAGAGCAAGTTGCATCAAATTCTTTAGTTCAGACTTCAGAGATGTTCATGAAAGTTTTCCACGGAGAGAGTGAGTGTATATTACTTAAAACAGTAAAATGAACAAAACAAAAATATAATAGGTGTGACACAACTAGTTCATCTAACCTGCCTTCGCCCCTTCACCTACTTCTTTGTAGAAATCTAAGATTAATATTAATATTACTTAACGTTAGCATTTTTTTGCCATAACATTAGGGTTAAGTGTCCATTAATTTTATCCCTGATTAATTTTTATCAAAAAAATTTGATTGATCATCTTTAATAAAATTTCTTTTTTCGATCACATTTTTTTATATTTTTAACGTTCTAATATGAGACCTTGTTTAAGAAATTCAAGTTTAATTTATCTACTCAAATCAATGACACGTTAGTATTTAATCTTAGCATCTTGTCATACTAGATTATAATTTATAAATAGTATTTCTTCATGGATAACCTTTTCAAGGTGGAAGAGTAGTTAATTATAGTATTAACCTCTCCAAATTAAACCGATAGAATTTATTTTCACAACACTCCTTTTTGCAGACTTGAAATGATGTACACGTTGAGGTTTAGAACGCTAGCACTCAAGAAGTGGAATTGTTTGTGGTTATACAAGCTCTCAAACTAAAATAAAGAAAATAATAAGAGTATTAGAGAATCAAGCAGCTTAGCAGGATATTCTAACTCAACCAATTTTAATGTTAAGGCAATATGTTTGTTGCACAGTGCTAAATTCTTGTAACTTTTTTGCTCAAAAGACTTCGAAGGTTAATTGTCTACTAGTGAGAATTGAAAGATTGTAATATTCTTCTGACTTCTGAGTGAGAATTGCAAGTCAAGTGCCCTTGGAAGTTTGCTCTGGTAAAATCTTTACAGAGTTAGTCTTCTATTTATGTTTGAAGAATATACAAATAAAAAATCAATAATTAAGACTTGAATCAATATATAGAACGAAGAGAGCTCCAGAGGTTACACCTACCTATATATGTCAACAACGAAGAAGGAAAAATTAAAAGACAAAGATGTTATAAGTTATACGCTAATTGGGTGTTTGACATTTTTGTCTGAACCTGCAATAGAGAATGCCAAGATTAAATACAATTATGCAAAGCCAAATGAAACTAGCGCCTAATTACCAGAATAAACCATGAAACATCTTCATGTTATTCACATAACAATAATTGTGACTTATTTTATTTATGTTTTTTACTATATTAGTTTTAATAAAATTAACAATTGATCAGAAATCCATTTTAAAAAGAAAAGTGCTCATCTGCCGAGTTTGCTCCGCAAATAAAATGCCAAATTGATGTTAGTTTGAAGGCCAACAAATTTGGAAGTCTTCTAAACATGCACTTGGTCTTGGTCCTATCAAGAAAGAAACCACGTACTTTTCCAATAATATACCCTTAACTTGGTTTGGAAAAGTAAAAAGAGCTCATTTTCTCTACATGTAGTAATAAAGTTGAATTTAAGAGACACTAATTGAAGTGGTATCAATCAGTTCACTTGGAAAATATTTTTCATGGCCAACCTTCAGGTCACCACTCATCAATGTGTGGAAGTGGAACTTGTGTGAGACAGTTGTGAGATCTATATCAATATCTATATCTATATTACTATATACATATACATGTAAGTGATGTGTGTATAAGCACTTTCAAGATAAGATATGTTGAGCTTAGTCGATCTAAGTTAATAGGTTTTCTTACACCTCTGATCATTTGACCTACCCTTTGTGAGTATATATGCAATTATTCTCAAATTGTTTACTAAATTATGATCCAGATTTTTTCATACATAAATTATGATCCACTTTGGTACTAAAATAATATCTAATTGCATTTTAATTTTCTATTTAATGTGAAGGTTGAAATTTCTGGTCCAAAATGTACTGCCATTAACCCATCCACATGTCCAATGAACAGTTTACCTTGGCAGCCAAAATATTTTTACTTTCCGTCATCCAACAAATCGCTTGCAAGTTGCAATACAACCAAATTCACAATAGACTTTTTCAAATCTGATCATCCATTTTGGTGTAAATTATTCTTTCATGCATAATCATACTAATAAAAAAACCCGAAAGAAAATGCACAAGAAAGCTCAACAAGGGACATAATTTTTTTGAATAATTCACATACTTAATACATCATTTATTGATATTACAATCAAGTAACTCTAGCCTAATTAAACTCTAATTTTGTAAAATACAAAAATGTTAGAGCATTGCTGTCTTCAACTAAAAGAAAAAAAAGTCAGTGTTTTCACTAATAGATTACATGTGTACATTACATCATTAGCCTTTCGCATTACTCTGGATGCCTCTAGATCTTGCAGCTGGTGATAATGCCGTCCCCACACCAGAAATTATCGTAACCTTTTGTTATAACGGTCAAATTCAAGCTATACCATGTCATTTAAACTACTCTCTCTGCCAATTTTAATAATACCCTCATTCAACGTGTCACATGAAAAATTCAGAACTCTGGCAATTCTATTGAATCATTGGTCCTGGTGAATATATCATACCAGAAATCCATGCCATCATCAAAGTTTGAATCATAAGCATGACTCTGTTGGAAAGTTTCCTCATAGTTAGCAAAAGGGTATTGAAGTAGCATCCTATTTGAGATTGTGATAAAAGATTGTGATGACATGGTGGGGGTTTCATCATCAATTGCAGCTTCTGACCAAAAGCTCTCATCTATCACAGGCATTGTTTCCATAGACTCTATGTCTTCACTCTTGATAATATTTTTTCTGTCACTAACCGTGACTGATGAAAAATCACTACTAGAAGTATTGCATGCTGATGATGTTGTGTCCATTTCTCTGAAATTAAGATTGGCAGGTTCTGATTGAGTTATGATGCTGGAATTGGAATCAGAACGTTTAATTTTTGGCTTAGTGGCTCTTTTGGAACTTGGCTTGGACTGGTCTGATTTCAGCAGCCTCTTCTTCAAATTGGTGTGCCAAACATTTTTTATCTCATTGTCAGTTCTTCCTGGCAATTTGGCTGCAATTGCTGACCACCTGAAAATAAGGATCAAAATGGTTAATTATTATATTCATGAAATAATTGCACGAGATTCGCGTTCCCATTGTTTATTCTAGCGGATCAGAAAACAACAAACATTGATGTTGTCTTAATTGAAGATTACAGGGACAGTGAATCTCATGCTCATATTGGTATGTACGTCTAACACAGGCTGTAGTTGCATGTGCCATAAACTGCCACACCATGTTTTGTGCAAGCAGCAAGGCAGATCTAAATTCTAATTGATCAGAGATTCTTGCTATCGCGACCCCACTTTTATTTATTTTTTAAAATACTAACAAGTGTTCTTAGGATATTAGTTCTTAAAGTAAAAATGTTTTTATTGGGAGATAAAAAATTACACGGTTCATGATAATTTTTACACTCTCCTATAATTTACACAATAAATATTTTCTCATTTTATCTTTAATTAATGTTAAGGGCACTCGTTTGCAACACCCTTAAATTTTTATTTACTGGTTCTGATGTTTTATAGATTAATTAATGACACAGTGTTATTTTCTTGATGCACATAATCTGTTATAGCTGCATATCAGCATAATTATTTCTCCGGCACTCTTTGTATGATTACTTGCACCGTCAAAGGTGGAGGATCATACCTCGGTTTTCTCGTGCAACACTGGAGACACCAATAGAATAAATATTAATTAACACAACCTTTTCATTATAATTTTATTCCAAGTTGACAATTATTGCCCCTGGTCCCTACCACTTCAATCTTGTTTACTGTTTAGTACTATCTATCAGGGAAAAGGGAATAAGAAACACAACCGCGCATTCATATAATTTCGGCAAATTAAAAAAAAAATAAAAAAAATTAACAGCATCACGTGTAAACCAGGAATTGGATGGGTGGCATATATGCATGATGCTTTGTCTTGTAAAGCTTTTTTTATGAGAAGTTAATTAGCATGATTAATGTCATAATGGGTTCAAGGAAGGAAATGATCAGTGAATATACCTGTTCCCCAACATCTCATGCAGCTTAATGATAGTTTCTTCTTCTTCAATTGTGAAATTCCCTCTCTTTATATCAGGCCTCAAATAGTTAATCCAGCGGAGTCTGCAGCTTTTCCCACACCTTAACAGGCCTGAGAAATTTATCACAGAATTTAGAAGAAGAAAAAAAATCAACACCGAGTATATCTTGATGCATGACATTCAATAAGCTTTGAGAACCATAAAGTTTAATTTATAGCACTAAATGTCAAAAGCTAGACAAGGCTAGGCCATTTATACATATACTATGGTGTATAAAACATGTCATAAATTGGAGATAATATTTGTTCAATTGAAGTAATTATAGAACTATAGAAATACCTGCTTGCTTTGGGAGGGCACGCCAATTACCATGGCCATGTTTTTGGATGTAAGATGTGAGGATTTGATCTTCCTCGGTAGCCCAAGGACCCTTCTTCAAACCCATCTTTTCACAACAAGGAGCTCTCACCATCTTTGTGCTCTTGTTTTTTTATGGTGAAAAATACAAAGGAAGATGGAGGAATGTAGTGGTACTAGTATATGCTAGAGTTCTCACACTCTAGCAAGCTAGTTCTGTTTCTCTTTCCCCTTCAACTTCGTTTCCAAAGACCCGTGTGCTGGCTATTTATCCTTGGATATTCCGCACGCCATGACTAGAATAGTCCAACAATAGGAAAAACATATTTGCATGTTCAAACTATTTAGTAGTTTCCGCGAAGGAGGTTTTTCCTCTCTCTCTCTCAGGCACACACTGAGAGAAAAGAATAATAATTTTTGCTATTTTTACATGTATTGAGACTTGGGAGTGGAAAAGACTTCATGGCTTGTCACTTTGTTAAATGACTAAGGACAAGTTTGGCACACATTCATGGTAATTTGCCAATCAATTGCATAGATTTCTATATACTAGTAATATAATTCGACGTTGTTTTATGTATCAATGCAAGTCCTTATTAGCTAATAGGCGAGTAAAACAATATCTAATGATTAATGTTCTTTATCTTTACAAAACTACACAATTTTTAAATTAAGACTCCTTCCAGCCAAAATAATAGTTGTTGAGGTAGATTGGGCAAATAGCATTTTTCTGTAGCTACCTGGGAGTGTAATATATTGTTTTCACTTTGAAAAGTTGAGGTTATCCATTAAAAAAAGTTATATTAAAAAAAGGTAACATTAGTTTTGACAATGACGCTAATAGTGTCGGTTCGATCGACACAAAGAAAACACAATATTTCATATTGTATTTTTTAAAAATATAAAAAGTATTTAGCATCAGTTAGATGACGTTAAAAATGTATTTTTCTTAGAACTGGGTTACTGCCAATGGGTAACTAATGAACTTGATGGTTTGACTTAGCTTCCTCATTAGGGTCGGCTTGGTTAATGTAAAATTTCATTAATGTACTAGCAGAGCATTCACTAAATAATATATTTTTGCACCCAGAGCCTTATTCTTTCTTCCTCTCCGATTTCTCCTCCTTTGCACTTTCCACCACTAACACTAGCATTTCCGCCACTCCCATCCAATCACCACAGTCTCACCCTCATATTGTCACTGCCGCACCACCACGTCGCCAACTTTTGTGGTAGTTCTAATTTTGTGGTTTAGAAAACTCAAATTCATATAAATGCTTACTCAAACAAATACAAGAGTTATCTTAGTCCCCAAACAAAATTTAAAATGATTTTGTGTGATCTAACAGGAAAAATAAAACTTGGCAACTACAAAGACAATAATTCCTAATGCTCCACAAGTCGGGTTGGGCCAAGCAAGGTTTGTAAAATTTTGACTTGAAAAAAAAAAGAGGCCTATTTGGTCCAATCATGTAAACCATTTTAATTCTATTTTTTTAATAAATTTATATATATTTCTTAGGATTTTGTATATTAAATATATTTAATTTTTTATTTTTAATTAGGGTTAATTTGGCTCCTTGGCTACTGGTCCAATATAGGATCAAGCTAATTTGTAAAATTTGCCAACCCATTTCATGCTTTAGGAGAACTCTATTTGTCATCACTAATATGATCTATCTAGTTTAAAATTGAAAGTTTAAAATTGAAATATTATCTGATCTAAAGCGATTTGAATTGGAATAATATTTAATTTTAGAATTATTTTTCTTTTGAGAAGGTATTAAATAAATAATAAAATATATAATGAACATAATAAGTCAGGCTGGTCAAATAAAATATTAAATAATTATATTCTGACAATGGCTTTCTAAAATACATTTCAAAATAAAGAGAAAAGTTAAAAAAAAAAAAGTCTGATGAGTGGGCAATATAATAGGAAAAATAGAAAAAATTCAAAAAAAAAAAAATATGGTGAACAGATAATGTGAAAATTACATTACTCCTACAATTAATATTTGAGTAAATAGAAAGAATGACGTGGGAACCCGTTGACTTAACATTTGAATATGATTTTAAAATATATATTTTCTTGACCGATTTTTGTATTTATTCAAGATACTTTTAACTTTAAAAATGATAAAAATTATTAAATTATCTATATTTATATTCTTATTATAAAAACAAACAAACAACTGTATCTCATATCTCAAGATAATTATTTAAAAAAAGAAAAAAGAAAAATGATGCTAATAACTTAAATTTTAAATTTAAATTATTGTCAATGAATAATTATTTTAAACTTTAAAAAAATGGAAAATAAATATATTTCACGGACTAATGACTCGAAACAGCTTAAATTGTTAAACGAAGGGATATATTTTTTATATACTTATACATATTTTTAATTATTAAATATCTATTTTTATTTAATTTTTCTCCTTAAAAATTTTATTGTTAGTATCAATCTTTGTACATTTCAAAAAATTTAAAGTAATTCATCTCAGGATTTAGTTATTAGAAGACTTACATGTTAGAAATTATGATATATATATATATATATAAACAAATAAAAGATTGTTAACATAGACTCACTTAAAATTAAAAATCAGAAAGTGTATTAACATTCAACACCTTTTTATTTTGACAATAAAATCATCGTCTATTACTTAAAGCAACATAAATTAAAGGATAATAATGTAATTTTAATTTTTTTTAATAACTTTTTATCTGTCCCACGTCTCCTTCCTCTTTTGGTTGATAACAGGACGTGCAGCCAAAGGAACACAACAACAAAGTTACTTAATAAAAATAGGTGTTGCTGAATCACAACAGCGGGCACTAAAATAAAAGAGGAAACATAATAATAAAAATTCTAAAATTGCCTCCTTTCATAATTGTCTTGTTCTCTTTGTGCTGCGCAGGGGTAGCTAATTTTTCAAAAGTGCATATTACTCTCAACCACTCAATTTCACGATGCCACCAAAATTAATCTGATATGTTCGCTTTTCTCTTTATTACCACCGTATAACTAGCATTAATAGAGGAAGTGCTGCTGTTCTGTTCCTTTTTAGCCGCTGTTATTATTAAACAAATAAGAAATAGACGGTTGCACAAACAGAGAGAAAGAAGCGACGTGAGAAAGATATTAAGGAATTTGAAGTTATTTCAAAAAATAAAATCAAATGAAAATTACATAAATATCTTTCAACATAAATTTTTTTTAGATTTAAATTCATGATGAATAAATTATTAAGATATATTTTTACTATTATATCAGTCAATGATAATATATTATATTTGAGAAAAATATTTTATATAAGAATGAAATCATTAAATTTAGATCATATAATTAAATATAGACGGACAAATTTTAATGTTATGTGACAATTTAAAAAGTCATGTGAATTTAAAAAAAAAATCATGTCATATTTTGACATTAAATCTTAATCTTCTATGTCTTATATAAAATATTTTATGAGATAT